>VDFB02047431.1:0-26299 GCA_007258455.2 Sequoia sempervirens
AGAAGATTTGTGGTCATTGAAATAGGGTTATTGGGTATTTAAGAAGACTAATATGAAAGTTGGAAACCTTAATTTTGAAATATTCTAATGCAGGTTTGGTATGGTAGTGCTTGGAACTTTGAAATGTGGTGTAAAGGCGCTTGTACTCACAAAGGGTCAATAGAAAATACACGTAAATGATGAGATGAATCTATGATGACTAAATAAAAATGATAGAGGAGGTTTTGAGGGTCTATAATTTTTAAGCACAATGTGGGTTGATGAAGTTTTCAAAAAAACCAAGTGTAAATGGCTCAAGACCATGAAAAATGCATAAACAAAAGAAATGGGTAGATAGGGAAATGGATCAAACTACTAAAAGAAATAGATGGTATAGGATTGGAAGGGTGTGGAGGAGAGATAATAAGATATCCAAGCAATAGAAAAAATATAAAGGTAATTTTGTTTTCATGAAAAATATTAAAATGAAATTCCTCATTTAGTTGAATACTTAGAAAACAATTACCTAGTCTTTTCGGTGATCTAGCTATAGTAATGTCCAAAGGAAAAATTAAAATTGGTGGATAATTTTTGAATGAAGACAAAAAATTCCTAGATTTTTTTAAGGGATGTTGGGGTGTCATCCATGAGCATAAATAACAAAATCCTTTTGACCAACTCAAAATTTTCCTTTTTCTCCATTAAAATGAGGCAAACGTGACCATTTTTAAATAAAGCACTTTGAGATTTTGAAGATACACAATTAGTAGGTAGGAATCTATATAAATAAATTACCTTAGATTAAAATATTGTGGTAGGGTGAGAAAAATAAAAGGCCTCCCTATTAGGTACCAAATTGTAGGAATTGTTCAAAAATGAAATTTTAGCTTAGTGTCCTATGGGACCTAAAGCTTGAAGGGGGACATCTATTGGTAGACATCATAATTAAATTTTTGCTTTTTTAGACATTTTTTAGGATGGGAAAGATGGGTTTTGCACATAGGATAGGCTAGGCTCAAAATTTTAAGTTTTTCCAAGGGGGTAAAGGGGGATAAATCAACATGAAATTAAAAGTGAGATTAGGACATGGGATAGAAATAAAATTAAAATGAATGGGAACAAATAGGAATTATAAAAAATATTTGGGACCAACATTGGAAAGAGGATATGGATGTCTAGTGGTGACACAAACTAGGGAAAATGATTAAAATAACACAAAGTGGATGCACATGGGCTAGGGGATAAAATGAACAAAAAAGTGTAGTAAGTTGCAATGTATGGAATTTTTCTTATTAAATTTATCCCTTAATTTAGTACGCTAATGGTGTGCTACATTAGGAAGTCTACTAAATGAAGTCTATCCACTGTATGGATAAAGATGATAGTTGACCTTAGAAACTAGAAACTAGTTTGGCAACTTAGTAGGATCTATGTTATGGATATTTATATGGTAGAAAAACCTATAAATTAGAAACTTCAAATTAGTTTGAAAACATGGTACAAGCCACCCCACAAATAAAGATAGTACTTAACCTAAGAAATTGGAAATAGGAAACTAGAAGCTAGTTTGAAAACTTGGTAGGATCCAATCCACAACTAAAGATATTAACTAGCTCTAGAAAATATAATTACTCATTAATTGTTTGATTATATAAGTAGGTGTAGACACATGAAATATTCCTCTAATATTTAATTGACCCTAATTATCATCATATCATTCCCTAGATCATTAATTACATCCATTAATTAATCATTTATTAATCATAATTAATTGACCATTTATATCACACCCTGTCTTGTTATTATTCATTTACTTTTACCTTCATGAGTAAACAAGATGGTAAATGCAATCATGAGTTTGATAATCTGCTCCTAGGTAGACTGTGGATTCATGTTATGAAGAGAGTCTCATCTACACTTCACTGTGAGATGAAGTATGAATATAATAAGAAAATATATATAGTTAAAGCAGATGAACAAAGCTATAATTCACAAGTTCAGGATGATCACAACACTTCCAGCTCTCTTAATACTTTGATCCCAACATCAAAAGTAGAACCCATACATGTCAAATGCAAAGAAGAATGTGTTTTACCCATGATAAAATATTTAGATGACGATTAGGGGCCATTATATTTTACACCTTGTTTCAAATGGGAGTCTAAAATCTCACCACAAAATCCCATAGATTTGGATACACATTTTTTTAATGATTTTGGTTCATTAGATTTTACACCCTCCTTTATGGGAGAGTACAAAATATCATAATCCAAACCTAAAGAGTTTTGTGTTTCATTTTCTCAAGTTGGTTCTTCATCAACATATTAAAAAATCATTCCATGATGGTGATGGGGGCTCTTTAACTTCCAGCCTTCATGAGTGGAAGATGCCTAACTTTAAAAAACTTTAAAAGGATTTGTGTGCGCAGGAAAAATCCAATTCTTCTCGGAAGCATGTAGATACTATTTCTTCAACTGAGTTCGAAGAATATTATGGGATTGGATACAAAATTCTTTCTAAAAATGGATATAATGCAAACATGGAACAAAATGATAAACATCAAGTGAAGTCTATACTATACTTTTCCAAACAGGGTCTAGGTTTTCAACCTTTGTCCCCATCTTCATCTAATGCTTTGCCATCTATTGTATTTATGAAATCTTGTGGTAAGCGAGTAATATTTTCTTTATAAGAGAAAGAAATGTCTCATACTATTAAGAAAGAGCATATTTTATCGAGGCTTCTCAAATCCCACTTGATTACTCTTCCTCTGAAAACAAAAAATAAATTCTATAACAAAAATGAGCATTTTGTACATATCCTTGAGTGTATAGTCATTCTATCAATGAATATCAAGCCTTGAGTAATAAAATTCAACAACTTAATGTGTGTGGTGCTCTTCCATGTGATGATGCACCTAATCACTCTAAACAGTAATGATCTTTATTCTATGGTGTTGCTCCTCACTATGTGGAATTTGTAGCTTCATCATGTTTTCTCACTACCATTCATGGTGGTACAATATTAGGTGCAACCATATTTTCCATGGCATCAACATGATTTTCTTTGGTGTGGTTTTCCTTGTCTCTACAATTGGGGGGCAAGGATAACTAATTTTGAAGATGTGCATTCTCTTCTCCTTAAAATACCAACATACAAAGTATGCCAACATTTTAAGGGGGGCATATATTACCCCTATCCATTTCATAGATGTCTTGTGAGATTTGAATTATTGACATACTCCTTTAGTGGTGGTGTTTTTATAGCACCCCCTAAGGCGCGGTTATCAATTCATCCCCTTCGATGTTAAAATTTTATGCACCTTCTTAGGCGGGTCTTGTTTTCCCCTTGGACGTTTATGCACCTTCTTAGGTGAGTCTTGTTCATTCCCTTGGATGTTTATGCACCTTCTTACATGATTTTTTCATTTGTCCTCTTAGATGTTAAAATTTATGTACTCCTTGAAGCGATACTTTGTAGTTCATAAGTGCTTTTACATCCTTGTGAGGGTATCATTTTGTTAGATAGCACATTCAACGGAAGATGTTTGGTATTTGAGATAAATTTAAGACTGAGGTCTCTTTGCCTTATTGACCCGAATTCTTTTAGTACTAATTGTGTGTTTTTGTTTTGTGATTATTGCAAGTTATGTTTTTGCATCATGTTTGCACCATGCTTGTGCTTTGTTTTATGTTCATTTTATGTTTGTATCATGTTAGGTTATGTGTCTTTATTGTGTATTCTTCATGTTTTCCATGTTGTATTTCACTTCACATTTGTGTTCCTTTTTCCTCATGTTGGTTTGTCATAGGATCTTGAATCCTGGGGGCTTGTGCACTCCCCCTAGATTTTTTGTCATCATGTCTCCTCAACATTTGGATAATCAAATCCCTCTTGACATATTTTCTACTTTAGTCTAAGTTTGAGCATAAGTTCATACTCTCACTAAAGTGGGCGCTAAATGTAGCATCGTAAATTATCATCCTTGACAATTTCACACTATGTTTTGCTCCTCCTTAAGTGCATGGACCCAATTGTGCATCTAATTTCCTAAATTATTTATTACATGGCCAATAGCACCCATGTGGAAAACCAATGCATATATTTATATTTTTTCCTAGACACCTTAGATCCTGCAAAATAGGGCTAGGACTAAATCTCGCTAGGTGAATTGGTACCCCTATTTGACACCAAAATTTAATATGGCAAAGGTGGCATTTTATTATTTGAATTTAAAATGACAAATGTCAGCTATCGGGATTTAGTTTTTAGGAAATTAGATAAATTCCTATAAATACTGAGTCATTTCACCATTTGAAAACTAATTGAAAATCAAGAGCAAGAATTATTGTCAAGAGTAGTCAAGAGCATATTTATTGCAACAATGATTCAACATCAAAGCATCATGTCAAGTTTTATGTGAGTTTTTTCATGCTATCATTTTATTTGTGAGATCTAGCCCTTGTAAGTCTTCAAGCCAATCAAGAAAGCAATGATCAATCCTTGAGGAGATGTGCATGACTTCAATCCTTCTGATGAGAACCAATTATGCGTTGTAATTTTTGCAAAAATGAGGACGAATCTGGAAAATCCACGACATGGGTTTTTTCCAAAATGGGCCCAATTAAGTTTTCACGTGGGGAAATCCTCAGGAAATGAAGGATTTGAAAGATACAGGTGGTTTTCTAAAGGTAACATTTCCTGATTTACTGTTGCAGCCAATTTTTAGGTGGTTGACATTGGAGAGATCCTTGACATGTGATCTTGTTTGCATTAAAAACCATTTGTAATCTTCTCATTGATTAGGAAGTCCATTTTGGGGGAAAATAGTTTATGGTAAAGAATACAATTGCCAGCCATGTGGGGAACCAAAACTCTTCTCATAACTAGTTGTTGTTATGACAATTTTGTTTTTGATCCATGGATAGTTGTAAAGGTCTTATGTAGACCATTGTATTAGTTAGTATGTTGGTTGTAGCAAAAAAAAATAGATTATTCTTGTATGTAGTTGTTACACAATGAAGCTATAAATACTATGTAATATTAGCTCAGAGGGAGAATTATTGCAAGCAGATTTTATGTACGCATATTACTGCATGTAGGTTATTGTATGTAGACTTTATATTATTTTGATAAATAAAATAGTGTTCTTTCTCATCAAACCAGTGTAGAAAGGCTTTTGTTTCACTCACCTGCAAATCATGGAGCAAGGGCCCACTCCCTGGTGAAGCACAGTGACATTTATTTCTTTTTATTGTTAATATTTTTGTATATTATTTATGTTTTGTTTGATTTAATTTCAATAGCTTTCAAAATTTAATAGTTACATGATTTAATTCTAGCACCTTTATTATAGTTCGATTTGATCAAAGTTCTTATGATTTAAGTTGGATTTGTAATATTTTATTTAAATTCAATTTCAGCAAGTGTGTTTCTCTTTTTGTTAATAAATTGTTGCTATCATAGCTCATGTTGCAAGAAGTGACAGTTCCTAACACAATTATGATAGGAAGGCAGAATAAGAATTAAACCAGATTTTCATTTGAGGAATCTTTGTGTTTTCTTAGCTGCATTTCATCCGCACTCATCTCACAACTTTCACCCCTTCAATTGGCATATACCCACGACACCTCTCACAAGTTTACGCCCCCGGATTGACATGTATAGACCAAACTGAAATTCATTATAAAGCATTAAATATTTCTTATTATTTGTACCCAATGTTGGCTTATCATTTTGGTGCCATTGCCAAGGAGAGGTGTCAAAGGCAGGTTAGCTCCATGAGTTGAGTTAGGACCATTATTCCTTGGTGAAAATCTATGCAACGGTCGACCTTGTTTAGATGATTAACCTTGGTTTGCTTTGTTTTAAATCATATAGATGCATTGATAGAATTTTCTGGTAGATCTTAGTAAATACAACCATTTATATTCACACTAGTTGTTGTGAGTTAATTAATAGGGAAGAAGCAATTTTGAAGAAACAACATAAAAACCATAAAAACATTGCATTTTCAAGGTAGTTCAGATACATCAATTGGTGGGGAAATTGCACTGACACAAGGTGATGTTTTTATATTCCCTCTACCTAAAGAATGCAACTTAAATAATCTTGATCTTCCAATACCATTGTCACAAACATCTACAGATGTTATTTCCATAGTTGAGCAAGAGAAAATAATTGATGAATTTTTAGGACAATGGAATTTTGAAAATGATGATTTGCCATGTGTTGTTTTGATTGTTGCAAGGAGGAAGGTAAGTGCACATGCCAAGCTATTCAAGAGGACATGGAGAAGGAGATAGACGCTATAAGTGAACCTCGAAATGACAATGGTGAAAGTGCACAAGTCTTCTTTGTAACTCAAGGACAAGTTCACACGTCAAATTGGGAAGGTCAAGATATGCATAATGATTTTGAAATGTCTTATAATTCTATTGATTTGGAAAAACAATATATTTCTTCACATGTTACTTCTTCACCTAGTAGATATGGTGAATGGAAACAATCTCCATACTACCAAGAATGGAATAATGAATGCTCACAGCAACCCCAATATCCATCATACCCATCCCACTTCATCCCACCCACTTTATATCCACAATAACTTCTACCATTTTCATTATCACATTCATATCATACACTATCCACTTCACCATATCCACCAAAGGAAGTCATGATGCCTAATAAGATATTACATAATAAGGTGGTTGAAAATGCATATAATAATGCAAAGTCATGGATCCCTTTACATTTGGATAATGTGCTTGAAATTGATGAATCGTGATTAATTGAAGTAACTAAGGGGTGTGATTTTGATTTTCTTGAATTAGAATAACAATATGCAAATTTCTCCAATATTCAAACACGTTCCTCGTACTTTATTAACAAATCACAACCTTTAGAGGGCATTCACACACATGAAGGAACACTTAAAAATGAGTTTAACTTTATTATGGAACTCATGAATGTGTGTATTGAAATTAGTCATGCAATAAGAAATGTTGAACTAAATGCATTGATTATTCAAAATTTGTGTGAGATAACAAATAAAAGCCTATGAGATCTATCATTGATAAATGTTTTATATTCAAGCATATAGATCTTTTGAGGCTTAGCATAAAAATTTGTATTCCTCACATGCTTGTCAATTTAGGACCATTGATACTTGCTTTTATGATTAAGCACAACTAGACGGGATTGCAAGCATTAAATGACCATACTAAAAATGTTCTAGAGGATGAACATTCATTAACCAAGGATTGAGATATTAGTATAACATATTTTTCATTCTTGATTTGTTTTGGATTATCTTAAGATGACCATTCATTGACAAGGCTCAAGGTGTTATAATATCTTTGTATTTCTTGATTCTTTGGATTATCCTAACACCCTAATGCTATTGTAGTATGAAATTAAGTTGGGGGGAAAAGGAAATCCCTTGAATTTTGGAAGTTATTGGTTAACTCTTGATAATGTCTTCATTGGTTGTTTTGTTGGGATTTTTAATAAACCCACATGTGTGAGCTTTGGATTAAATCAAGGTATGCATTCTTGTGTTGATTAGCATTTCATTTATATTATGTTTACACAAGAATTAATTGTCATTCCTACGTTTTACTATTATTAAATATTTATTCATATATACAACTCTACCATTCATTTTTCAATCAACAAATTGATTATAATGGTAAAGTTATTAAATGGATAATATTGCATTACTATGCTTGATATGCTTGGTCATGAGAATATGGTTACAGGTTTTTCATGGTAGTTACCCAAAAATTTTACATCATTGGTGATGCTTCTCTTCATGAACTTTCAAAGACACATTTCGTTAGTCTTGCTAATTAAATGACCATGTGGAGGACAAAATGCAACTTGGTGTAACCATGTATCTTGCAGTACCATGTTCTTGGCTAATTATTCACAAGCCACACATCCAGAGACAACTTGAAGACATGTGGAGGTCCTAAAAGGAGCTTGACCATATTCTACTATAGACCATTGCACCTCATCATAAGGATTGCTTCCTATTTGATAGCTATATGGATTTGTTGAGAGACTACCATTGGTCTTTCACTACATTGCCTTATCTTTGGAATATTTCTTCTCTTGTCAATAGTTCTTTCAACCAAGCAATTGGGCATGCATTCCAAACTTCTACAGTCAACTTTCAAATATGGTGGCATGTACTAAATGGGATCATATTATGCAATCATGTTATGGACATATGCATGGTCACTCTTGCTGAGGTATATTTCTTGCCGTTGGTCATCATTTCAAGCTCTACATCATGTAACTAGTTTCAATAGTGTCATTCATTGAAGGGCTTCTTATGGAACTCTATGTTTTGGATGGTATCATTTTCATCATCCATATAAGGGTTTCTTTTTCTTTGGTCATTATATGAAATTATTGAAAAATGAAAAAAAAGCAATAAAAGATCCAACAATGAAAACTTTCGAGCATTGTTGGCTAGTTAATATCTGAAAACCGGATTTCAGCGGATACTAACTGCAAAATAAACTTAGGGGTGAAAACCAATTTTTCAATGCCTCTAGGCAATGGCAGGTTGAAAACCAGGATACCGATGACCTGCTGTCATTATCAAAATTGGATAAAATGGAAACAAAAAAATGAAAATGCAATAATTTGTTCTTTCTATGAGCTAATTATTTTAGGTACTCAGCTACTTCCTTGGTTGCCCTCTATCTAAGTGCTTCTAGCACCTCTTGGTGCTCACTTACACATTCATTTGAGGTGCTCAAAAAATTCAAGAAAGAATCAACTACCAGTAGTATGTTCTACAGTGCTTCAATCAGCTGGAGATCTTCAGTGGTGTTGCAGTTCTTGGTGCAATATTTGGTTCCTTGTTGCAAGTTTCATAGTTGTAGAGTTACATTGGCTACCAGATCTTGGCATAGATGGACATGCGAGTTGGTAAAAAAATCTATCTTATTTTTCATTGTTTTATCTCTGAACTTTATTAATATTTCTTATTATATTGATCATTTATGCAACATCCCTACCTATCCTCTCTTTTTTTCCTGAGGACGGTCAACCCTTTAAGTTGGGGGGAGGTATATCATCTTTATTATGTATCTTTTTTTCTATTATCCTTAATCATCCCATCATACTATTCGTTATTTCCACCCTGCATAATCATTTATATTTTCTAGCATTTTCCCCATTTCAGATAGCTCATGATTGTCAAGTCAAACTTTTGTGATACCACATATATAACATTTCAAAAATCCAATGCTATAGAGAGCTAAAAAAGAAAAACAAGAAAAAAAAAGAAAAAAAGAGAAAAAAATTGAAAATGAAAAAAGAAAAGAAAAGTTGGAGGTATCAATATTGAAAAAAAGAAAATTGAAAAAGAAAAAGGCAATAAAATCTTGTCATGAGAAGCTAAGAAAAATAAAGGGCATTGTGGTTATGCAAGAGCTATAATAGTTAAGGGTGAAGAAGAAGGCCAAAGCCACAAATCCAAAAGGCTACTAGTTCAAATCAAATACCTCTTGATCATATTGATTGCACGAGGATGTGCAATATGTTAAGTTGGGGGGAATGATGAGAACCAATTATGTCCTATTCTATACCACCTTTTATCCTTTTTCACATACCTTCATATCCATTCCCATATTCCATTTCCGTACCATTTTGTCATTTCTCGTTGCATATGATTTAATATACATAAGTGATATTTAATTTAGTTTTTAGATAAAATATGAGAATAAATAATATCAGATTGTATTTATTAATATATCTTCCATTATGTCAAGAGAATAAATCTTTCACCATGCAGCTTTTAAGGTGAAGATCTTTCTGTCACCATTTATGTAGGAGCCTAGACTATTATCATTCTACCATTTTATTTGGTTATTAGATCATACATACAACATCACCATCTTTGTGTATGAACAGCATTCCATGGTGGACTTTCATGATTGCAGCTATCAACTTTTATTTCAACCACGTTAATTCCTTTCCATATAATAGTTGCATTATTCCTATGAATTTAATCTCTTTTCTATCTTCCATCTTAATTAGTGACTTCTACAAGTGGACACGCTGATTGGGAATGCAAACCAAATGGAGGAAATAAGCATGTGTTTGGAAGAAACCAAAATCTACTTGAACCATTTTCAATATGCACCCACTTCATAACAGTCAGTTTTGCATTGTAATTTGTGGGAAGATTAGGACGAATCTGGAAAATCCATGACATGGGTTTTGTCTAGAACATGGGTTTTGTCCAGAACATGGGTTTTGAAATTCATGATAAAGCGTTAAATATTTCTTATTATTTGTATCCAGTGTTGGCCTATCACCTTCAAGGAAGCCATTTTGGGTGTTGAGTTACAATCCATTGTTGGTTCATCATTCATTTACCATTTAGCCTCTGTCCCTCAAAAGGATAAGCTCTCTTTCATTGGCATTGCCATTATGGATGTGGAAACACCAACATGGGGTTTGACTGAGGCAAGCCCCTATATGGCACAACCCTTCCTCTCTATGTGAATGTGTGGGTTCTAGGCCCAAAGAAGTTTAGAGGAAGATTGAAGCTCATTTATTCATTATTGCATTCAAATTATACACCTTGAAAACATATGGAAACTCAGTTATCTCTGCACCTGATGAAGATCTGACAGTGCAACACTTGGAAAAAGAAGGCTCGAATCAAACATTAGAGGACTATGAAAATAGATCTAGAATTCATCTATTGGGACATAGTCACCTAGGGTGACTTGGTCCTTAAAAATCAGCTCTAAATTCATATCACTAGTGCACAAAACTTTGCTTAGTCTATTTTTGAAGTCTAAATTTGTCTGTGACATTCCAGATTTGTTGTTTTTGTATCAGAATAGTTATTCACATCATTAGCTTAGTTAAATCATTGCATTTCATTCCAAAATACATTCCAAGTTTGGTCAAGGGTAAGTTGACTAACCTTTTAGGTTGTAATTCAATCTTATACCTTGTCCAAATTCATCAAACCCAGGCTACCACAAACCTTTTAAATGAAATGAGAAAAGGTGCCTAAGATCCTAGAGTCAAATCCTAGGGCTATTCCCCCCTTTATCTTCATTTCAGGGGCTCCTTCCAATATTTTTGTAAGGCACCTTGTTAGCCTAGACAACAAACTTAAGTTTTCCAACCCCTCTCTTCTTATTTGATTCCAAGGTTCTTTTGATGATCTTCATGATGCTCTTGTTGTTTGACTCTAAATGACCATTTCCTTCATAATAATAAGGATATGAGTACATTAGAATAATACTATACTTAGAACACAATTTTAATAGCTCTTGAACTTTTATGTGCATTGCATTATCAACAATTATTCTTGTAAGTGCGCCAGACCTAGTTATTATATTAGACAAGAAGAAATTAATCACAAGTTTAGATGTTGTATTTGTAGTAGGGATTGCTTCCACCCATTTGGTAAAGTAATTGTAGCCACAAGAATCTATTTGTATCCATTTCTAGATCTCTCAATAACATATGTTATGAATTCTATGCCTCAATATTGAAAATGAGCCTCAACTGAGATGGATGTGAGTGGGAGAACACTTACAAATTCCATATTCATAGAGAAGATTTGGAAAGAATTAGTTTTTCTTACTATTTGGTCATACCCTTAACAATTTTGGCCACCAAAATCCTTCCCTTAAAACTTTGTGATTATTAGCCTTTGTCATAAATTTCCCACCACACACTCCTTGGTTGCACTTATTAATAACGCATACATTTCTTCTGATTCAAGCACTTATGTAATAGTCCATTGTGGTTTCTCCACATTAATTCACTTATTTCCAACACATGCCTTTGAGTAGAAATCTTGAGGTCATTTTCAAATTATCATTCATTCTTGGGGAACATCTCAAATTCCCCAAGTAGCACACTATGTCCTTATACCATGGTTCATTTCTTACAAGACAAGGGATGGCTGTAGATCATGACTTACATCATTTACTTATATTTCCTCCAAGTTTGCATCAACCATGATCTTGGCTAAGCCTTGTCCTCTAACCTGTTGGGTTTCTCAAAAATATTGCTTCACTCTCTAGAGAAAAATCTCACTCACAAGGCCAAGATCGCCATCATGCAAGTGAAATCAACCCATCAACAGATTGTGGAGGGTTATGGCCAACTCTACAAGAGTGGGTTATCTCTCCTACACTGTGAGCTCAACTTAGACTAGGGAGGGTGTTCCTATGGGTATGCCTCAATAAAGTGGATTTATTTCTTCTTAAGGGGGAAATGTAGTTTGCAAGAAGTGGATCATGTTTTGTCTTTAGGCTTTCATCATTGACATAGGAGCTACTTCTTTATGGGGGGATTCATATCCTCATTAAATTCTCTCTCCTATTGATGAGAAATTTATTGTACCTGTGCGACAAAATAATTCCTTTGGGAATCATATCGAGACCTCATTTCCTTCTTTCACTAGTGCATTTATTTTATTTCTCTTTTGGAGAGGATTTTCCCCCTATGGTTTTCTACTTTTTCTCCAATTTTGAGATATTCATCTATTTGTATATGGGTACCTCATCAATCCTTGTATTTGGTACCCATCCATGTATCCATCATTACATTCTCAATTAAGTTGAAATTGAGGGGGTGTTAGAGTAAATAGGATAATCACCTATTTAATTAATTAATCACCATTAATTAATAAGGTCCTATTTTACTTTATTACACTTAAGCTAAACTTGGAGTGATTTTTCTATATTTAGGTCATGTTATCTCATAACATGGGATGAGGACACTTGTCATGAGCTAATCTAATCCTCAAGTACAGTTTCATCTAGGGTTTTCTTTATGTTTTTATAAGCATTCGTTATTCATTATTATAACTATCCAATTGTATTCATTTAGATTAATCAATATATAATATATTCATTTGTTTTATCTTTATGTGACAATTGTTTTGGTTGCAGGTGATTTTATTCATATTAGTATCACCACATCCATGGCCTCTATTGATTTAGTGTAATAGGACATTCATCATCTTCTTGATATAGCTACTTGGGATTCAAATCTAGCAAACCTATCACCCTTGTTCGTGGAGTCTCATATTATAAATTTAGAGGATTATTTTAAGAAAATTAATCTCCTCTTTCATGGTAGCCTTATCATCATTATTAGCCCATCATCATCATCTTTGGATCTTGTTCTACATCAATCTTTATAGGATTATGGATTGGCATCATTTCATTCTACCATGTGGACATTTCAAAAACTTTTAGAGGCACACATCATTTGGATTTGGATTCCCTGTTCATCCACATGATTATTATAATTGAAAACCAAATGGTTGGATCAAAAGTTATGATCTCGAGAAGTTGAACTACCAAAATTAATAAAATTTTGAAATATCTTCTTGAGGAGGTTACACTTTCCAAAATATGTTGGGATGGTTGTGAATTCCAAATAAAGGAGGCGAATGGGGGTTACATAGCAAGGGGGAGTAGAGTAGATTGCAGCTCCAATTTATAGATTTGGGTAATTAGAAAGCCCATGTAATGGTAGTCTATAATTTTTTGAATGTTGTAATTTCATTTATATGGAGATAATAGAACATTGGTGTTTCCTTCTTACATTTTGACTGTTTATTTCCTTTCTATTGTTGTGGGTTTGGGTTTGTAATGGGGGTACCCTCCATCACCTTTCATCCAAGGAAGGCTTTTGTATGAATGAAAAATCATCAAAATTGTCAAGAAAATTTATCATCCTTTCAAAAGGATCTGAAATTGCTGAAAAATCTCCCTTGTAAGAAGGATTTATCCGTATCCTTTTCTCTTCTATTTGCTCAATCACAATCCATTGTTGCATCCTCTCCTTTATTTGTTCATATATTACACAGTTTCTAATTACATCATCTGAAGCATGGAATTTATATAGTAAGGTGATCTTCCTGCTTTCAGCCTAATTTGTTGATATAATGCTCAAGATCACAATTTTTGGCATTGTCAACTTTCATCCTATATCCTTGTAGAAGAGAGGGTAAAACCTCTAATCCTTAGCTGTGATAGTGAAATCTAAAAAAATGTATCCTAAGAGGGATGCGAGATCCCTTCTTGATTGATCTGAAGTGAAACTTATCAGATTCATTTAATTGCCATATGATTTCCATGAATGCAATTCTATCCTATACAAAATTAGGTAGAAAATGGGGCTAAACTG
This sequence comes from Sequoia sempervirens, assembly GCA_007258455.2. Lineage (NCBI taxonomy): Eukaryota > Viridiplantae > Streptophyta > Pinopsida > Cupressales > Cupressaceae > Sequoia > Sequoia sempervirens. The sequence continues at coordinate 14,173 of VDFB02047431.1, forward strand.
GGGTGCCATAAACCCTAATAAATATGCAATTAGTATGAAGGTTCCAATCTCCCCAATTATGATCAATTTTTTTATTTGGATCAAATTGCAATGGCCTAAGGAACTTAATCACCTTTTCTAATAATCTTTTCTTTGGCCGAAGGGCTAGATTCTATAGAATATATTGCACAAAATATTCTCAAAAGCCCAAAAATTCACAAAAGTGCAATGAGAATCTCATAAATATGTTCACATTTGAACATGCAATGTGTTATCATCCTCATTTGTTACTCTTAAATTCAAAGGCTTGCTCCATATTTTCATCCCACTATATAATATTAAGTGGAATAATAAATAATACCACTTAAAATATAATCCAAACTTAGGGTCCTTTAAATCCCTCAACTATTTGTGAATTCCTTTTGCAATATATGAGGCAAAGTCAAAACTTTTGTTGAGATATCTATGTTTAATGTCTGTTGCAAGCATCATCACATGCATTGGAATTTCGACCCTATAATCTTCTCCCAATACTTGGCACAAATAAAATTATGTATTTATGAAATAATCTTCAAAAATATCAAAATCAAAGGGCTCAACTTCATTTTTAGCAAACTTGACCAATTTTCTATCCATCCCCCTTCTTCTATATTGATGCAACCACATGAATCTAAAATTGTGTTTATCCCTTGCAAATTCTTTGTTCGAAGCTCCAAAATCTATACCTATAATGGTTGCAACATTCAAGCCAAAGGTATCCACAATGGTTTCTCTAGATATTTTCAATAATGGAGATCCCTTGCTACTCCTAATAACCCTATTTTCAGTATCATAGTTCTGAACTAGGGCTTTAATTAGGTCTATGTTAACAAACACATTTGGGACCACTAGCTTGCCCAAATCTTGAGTCTATAATTTGAAATGGACCTGTCAAATTTATTTCTCTTGTACCCATACTCAAAAAAAATCAAACCATGTTGAGGGATGATTAGATCTCTAATTCGGCCAGCTCTATCACTTATTATATCTATTAGAACTCTGTTACCTTGAGCATGATTTTCTCTTTTTGTTGATCTAGGTAGTTGTTCCATTAAATCATCTTCTGGAACCTCTTTACCCCTCTTGATTTTGTGCTAGACTCACTCATTGTGAAAGTTCTCAGACAACTAGGGTTTTCTGGAAATATTTCTTAATTAATCTATGGTTTCAATTTCTTCAAATTTCCACAATCAACAAACCAGGACCTTGTTTGTAAACCATTTAAGACAACTACAAGCAATTTTGAAAATTACAAGTTTATGAAAAAAAAACCAGAACACCTTACCCATAAAATCGCTTGAAAACCTTAGTTTCATTTGTATAGATTTTCTCCAGAAGCTCAAATTCTCAACCAAACTTAGAAACACATTAATTACAATGATATAGAAACAATTCCTTATTTTTTTCAGTTGCCAAGGCATCAGCATGTTGATGGAAGGATATTTGGTTTGCAAAAATACACTGTGAGGAGGATATATAGCCGGTAGGCGTTAAAAGAGGGCCGATTAGGAAATAGGACAAAGGCCAAGGACAAACGCATAAGTGAATTTGGAAATCAAAACCAATGGTCAACGAGAAAACATAAGAAAAGTGCAAGGGTTTTTTACGAGAGTTTAGGGTTCTACTTAAAACCCTAGTGTAGTGCACTAAAACCCTAACAAACATGATCATTTAACAAAAAATTTAGAGGAATTAAAAGAGTTAGGGGTGAAAATCCTAAGAAGTGCTACCAAAATACAACAAATAATAGACTAGTGTGTATATCTAGTTGAGCATGAAGCTACTAATTTTATTCAAAAGATGTAATAATGGAAACCAATGGTGATACCTTAATGAAGATCTCACAAATACTCTATAATTCAAAAAATATGAGAAAATTAGGCTCTACACACATTCAAAAAGATATCTAGAATTGTAGACTATAAATGAGAAATTCTTAGTAATCCTTGAGTAAATATGAATATTTATTTTATTATTTAGAAAATATGCCTCACGAAAGCTTTGTGAAGATTTTACAATCTTCTAGTTGATCAACTAATCAACATATAGATCCATAAATGAATATACTACACTTAGAGATGCTCAATCAAGTTTGAATATGCATGTTAGATTCACTCTTAAGAGGTTACGAATTTGTTACAAATTTTGAATGAACCCACTAATGAGGTATAAACACTCACCCTGCGATCGAAATGAAATTATCTCTTTTTAACCACTCACCACCTTCCATATACCTTTATCATGCTTAAATTAACAAGATTATGTAATAAATTAGTTACAATCTTAGTTAATATTAATGTATCCATACTTTTTTCTATTTTGTGTTAATGAATATTTTAATATTGATGGTTATGGGTCAAAAGATGTGTTTTTTCAATAATTCATATTCAAGAAAAAAAAGGAGTTATGGAGTGCCACATTTGTGGAGCTCTAGAATTTTTGAAACTGTCGCAAACTAAGTCTATGCAAGAGGAGTTATAAAGATAGGCATCTCTTGCTTTTCCTAAAGCCACAAACTACCACTAGAACTCTAGTTTTTCATAAATTAAGTAGAATAAAGACCCTTGTTTTATGATAGTTCTCTAAGGAAGATAAACTTCTTTCATTTAATGCAACTCAAACTTTTATTTATAAATCTATGTAACAAACTTATAATGGTATCAATTCATGGTGCCATGATGCCATAATTTAGGAAGTAGGATACATAGACACATATATATTTATTTATTTATCTATTTATTTAAGTTATTTAGCAAAAAATGATTGAATTTTGATTTTTGACATCTCTGATGCATGAAGTAATATAGAAATCCATTTTAGTTGAAAATCTTTCCTTCTTGTTTTGAGAATAAATGTTGAAAATCTATGATGCATTCTTGTTCTTTTCCTATGATCCTTGGGCCTCACTGACTTGTTGTGGTGGAGGGAGCAATCTTGTAGCCCCATTTAGTTGCTCTTACAACCTTAGATTTATAGCATTGGCCTTATCCATGTCCCCTTGCAACTTCTTCAATATTGCTTTTGTGAGGAGGGTTGTATTCACTATGACGACAGCTACTTAGATAACACTTGTATCCCCAATTCTTTTGACTATAATATTTCCATTGAACTCGCTAGGGTCATTTATAACTTGGGGCTTATTTATTTCAATAAAAATGGACCAAATTACCAAGGTCTCATGCCTTGGATTAAAACCAAATCCAAAATAGAGGGCCTTTGCTTGCTCCTCTGAACCCAAAACTGGATCTTCACCTCTCTGCCTCCTTATAGTGTCAAATGATATTACAGATGACATATCCCATCTAGGGAAGAGAAGAAATCCTACACTTTTCACTAACTCCCTACCCCTTTCAGGGTTCATGGCATCCATTTCTACCTTTACATTCCTCCAAAATTCCTCAATTATCTTTCTTTTCCTTCTTTGAGAGGCTTCTACTTGATATCCTTTGTTGCAATTCCTCTCCCTTATTCTTGAGGACAAAATCTTTAAACTCCTTAGTTTTTTATGAATTGGTCATCTTGCATGAACTCATTGCAAGTTTAAGCCCTGATGTCATCCACAACTTGCCCACCTGTTTCAAAATTGATGACTATTTTTTCATTAGTGGGTCTTTCAATTATGACCCTTGGAGGAGGGTGCATCACTTGTATTAAACATGTATCACCATCAAACTCATATGGACCCAAAGGATAATCCAATAATGGTCTAGATGAAGGATTAATTTGTTGTAGGGGAGTGACCTATTGAGGACTAGGTGGTACACTTGCTATGGAAGTGGAAGGACCAAGAGTTCTAGGTGGAGGATTTGGCACATTTTTTAGTAGTTGACCTACATTATCCAACATGGTCATCATTATGAATAAGGGATCCCTGACATACAAAATAATCCCTCAAAAGATATATTTGTGTGTTTCCTTTTATTCTCTACCATTTGAATTCTCATCCAAAAATCCCTCTTTTGTGTAGCTTCCTTCTCATTAAATAAATTCTTGATCAGGTCCTCCACACTATAAAAATCATGTGGATAAGGTGTTAGTTTAAACTTGGTTATTTTTTCATGTATGAACCTCTCTGCATCACACCTTCTTATCTTATCCACTTTCATCCTGTAAGGCAATAACTTTCCATATAGCAAATTCATGCCCTCCCTTGATGTTACTGAGAAAATTGAGAATGCAATTGTAGTAGGGAGGAGGGCATGCTTCTTGTTGTTCCTAAAATGAGTCTTGTCTGACTCATTCAACTACCACATGATCTCCAAGAAAGTAATTTTGTTTGGCACACTCTTGGGTAGCACATGGGGTGCTAATGGGGACCCATACATTCTTTAGGGTTTACATTTTACATCTATTTCAAATATGATTTAGGATTATTGTCCTAATGTATACATTGTACCTCAATTTCATATCGTTTCATTACTCTTGTTAGGGTTTTATATATTTATTGCATACTCCTATAAATCCTACACTTCTTATCCTTAAACAAGTCAATTCTTTCACCCTAGGGTAAGTCAACCTTGCTCAAGTTGCACATGTAAATAAATTTATTTGATTTACTAAATTACCCTATTTTCATTCAAAAATGGCATATTCTTTGAATATTCCACCCACTTGACTTTTCCCTCCCAAAGGACTTTTTTCCTCCACCTTGGCATTAAAGGCTCTTACATGTCCTCTTTTTTGAGCCACCTTTGCATTAAGGGCTCTTATACCTCTCCTTACACAAGACACCACTTGGCATAACTGCTTAGGTTGACTTTGTAAAAACTATATTATAATTGAAATTTTGTCATCTATAAACATCTAGTTATTAGTTATGAAACGAGAAGCAATGCTTTCAGTTTGAAAGATGTGCAATGAAATGTAATCAACATTATGAATATAAACTACAAAAATCTATTTTTTACTAAGTTACTAGTTCAGTTTTGGGTTTGGGATCGGGTTTGAGAACCCAATTCACCGGTTCGGGAATTTTTTTTTTGGGGGTTGGGTTCGGTCATACAAAAACATATAAAAATCATAAATATATACATATTTGCAGCAGTAATCAAGTTCAAAATACACCACCATATTAATAGTCAAATAACATAGCACAAATACACCACCACTTTCATAGTGAAATATTAAAATATTAGTGATCTACTCGAATGTCATGATACAAAATTATAAATTAAAGTTCAAACATAAAAATGTCAAGTGTTTACAATCAGCCATTATTGATCATTGATCAATCTAAAAGTGTGAACATTTTTCTGTGTGGAAGGAAAACAAGAAAACAATGTTACATAATTATTTACATTGTGAAAGAGCCAAAACCTTTTTCTTGCAGATCGTAGAAGAATCTCAGTGATTTTTTGGGTGTCCTTGCCTTGGAACGGAACTATCCTAAGCCATGAATGATTGACCAGGAACTATGAGAAAGAAATAAGATAAATCACATGCAACTTGTTGCAATTTCTTTCCTTGGGAAAAGGGGTAAAGTTTTCTTTTCAGGGAGAATCTCCTTTAGAGTTTGAACGCATTGATAATTTTCAAGATAGACTTAGCCAAATATGTCATCTAGGTTTGAAGCTTTTAGGTAAAATGTTTGCTTCTTAAAATTTTGTTCAAAATTCAAGATGCGGGCTCTCCTCCCTTAGGGAAGAGAAGGCCTATCAAACCTAACACTCTTATGCAACACTTCTTAAGTTCTTGTTGATGCAGTATTAGATGCAAAGTTTCAAAATAGGCATGGTTATATAAATTCTCATCTCATGACTATCATTGCATCAAATTAAGAATTTTCAATCCTTTATGGTCTAGACAAGAGAAGTATGGAGTAGTGTTCCAATGCTAAAGTCTTATTGTGAATCTCTTTTCTATGAGTGGTTCAAAAATGAGGAATCTGTCTTCTGAACCAAATGAGAAATATTCACAATATGTGCTAGGAAGGAATAAGTCCATAAGATCGAGTATGCAAGAACTGAGAATTGCAAAATTGGCTTACATTTGACTTCCAAACACAGAAATTTTCACACTTTTCGATGTTCACACATAAGTCAAAAAATATATGTGCGTAAGTTGTAAAGTATACACTTGAATACACGTAACTCATATCTATTGAACCATGAATTTATAATTTGCAAATATGGACACCATCAATAAAAGATTTGTATTAAGCAAATAGCCATGCATATACATCAATATATGTCGATATAAGTATAAAAATATAGTTACAAAATAGCCATATAGGCTTACGAGGAATGCCATATAGGCATTCAATGTCAAGCCATATAATACAAAATATGTACAAAATTGCCATGTGGCATACAACAAAGGGCCTACGCGTTTCAAAATTCAATTTTCTCCATGCTTTCTGGAACAAATACAATTTTCTTTCCCTTTGCTTGGGCGATCCGATGGTGATAAGTCGTCACCCATTTCTCTTTTGTGCTCGAGTGCTCCTCTGCTCCTCACGGTGTTTAGCTTCGGTGAAGTTTCAACTGTTACAATAAGTAAAGACATTAATATATAGAAATTACATTATAAAAATTAATATATTTAACAAAATAATCACTTACGGCCATCTCCACGATCACTCTCCTCAATGGAAATATTTGCGTTGATGCTTAGGCATGCTCAAGCCCTATATAAACCATCCAAATAGAAATTAAACTACAAATCAATAATGGTTTGATTTTCACTAGAACTAGTTCATCTATAACAATGAATGTAAATTGAAATTTAGTAATTTCCTCATATCTCCCCTATCAGAGCCATCGAGGATTGTATAGCAAAGGAAACACCAATATCCATTGCCCTAGTAACGTTTGGTGGTGTTTCTGTCACCAACATCTGAAAATAAAACAACAAATTATTCAATCACAAAAAAGTTACAATAGCGATCCATGTGATGACTTATAATGTATGAGATCTAATGAACAAAATTTTGAGTACAAGTATTAAACAAATATATTTCTGATTATTAGTTATCAAATTTGAAGTAATACTTTGATTTTGAATGATCTGTGTAATGCAACGTAAGGTCAACAATATGAATATAAACTACACAAATCTATTAAACTTAGAATTCATTACTTAAGTTCTCTTTAAATTCTATATTACCTCATGAGCGTTTGATCAAATCTTGGCATTTCGGAGGTGTTTCCTTGAAACCTCAATGGTACCATGTTCAACATCCAAAATCACATATTAAAATACCATTCGTAAAACAATGCTATTAACACATATAATAAATTTATAATTGTTTACTAACTTTACATACCCCACCGATAGGTGTACTGCAAAAATAAGTAGGTGGATGACTGGTGTATCCAATCTCTACACTATGACCCTGCAATTTTATTAAAATAATAAAACTAAATTAGTTAATCTTGCATTTCACAATCAAAATTTAATAAATTAAATGCAATGAACATGCTGAATTTTACCTGAGTGTCAATGCCATATGCATCATGCAAAATGTCAACCGTCCTCTACATCCCCGTAGATGCATACGGATCAGGTTGCGTAGTAGCATATGGATCCTGCGTAGCACCCTCTTGAGTGCCGGTACGGTCATATGAACAAGTCGCCCCACAAGATTGACACACATGGGTTCGAAGGCCACCACCTAAAGACTCCCCTGGATGGCGTTGTACAATAGGGCTAGTGTGATGGATGACACTCTGGGTCAAAGTTGTGATCGTCTGCAATGTCTCTATGTTAGTACTCTCCTTTGCAATGATAGGCATCACAATCTACTCACGAGGCGGCCTTGCGAGAGGTCATCTCCCTTGCCGCGTAGGATCCGGCTGTGCATCGGGCCTATCCTGAGCTAACCCCCCACCTCTCCCCTGGAACTCCCTCATATCAAAATAATTTGGGATTTGGTTCAATACAAACTCATTGTATAGTTTCCTAAGAAAATATTGGGGGACTTCACAATTATTGCACGGTGGGTAATCAAAGACCATATACCATCTTTCATAAAAGCGGTTCTTAATCTCTTGGTGGTGGCACCAATGAATAGAAACCTCTTTGCATTGAGGGTAAGATTTTGATTTGTTTTAGAGGTTCAGTGAATAGAGAGCACAAATCACCTTTAGTAATTTTTAAATCTTTTACTTGTTTATATGATAATTTATGCATAATATGCCTAAACATGCGCCTCCTATCTTGCCATCAAATATTTGTTGGGTGATTGCATCTACATTTTTAACATGTCTTTCAATGAATTTGCTAGAAGCATTTTTTCTCTGGTTGAAGCATTTGGATCACTCAACCTACTGATAAGATCCTCAAGTTGTTTTCTATTGTTCTCAATTTCACTCAAATTTTCTTGAGTGCCAGGAGGGAATTGAGAGAATGGTGGGGGAGGTTGATTTTGTTGTTGAGGTTGATTTTGTTGTGGATTCTGTTGTTGAGGATTTACCTCCTCTTCTTGTTGAGGATTTGTAGGATTTCCTATAGATTTAAATAAAAACAATCAAATCTAACCTAAAACAAACAAAATCATTTTCAAACTAACAAATTAAAAAAAAAATAGTAAACAATACTTACCTCCTGCATCTCTTCGTTGTCATGGTGCCATATTTGCAGACAAAATCCAAATGTTCTTGATGAAATTTGCAGAAGTCCTTCCTCCTAGAATGCGAGTGCAAAATTGAGGGTTTTTGGCCACGGGCAGAGCTGAGAAACAGTGAAAAGCAAATGATACACATTTCACTTTTTTTTCTTTCTTTTAAAAGAACATAACGCACTCGCGTTATAACGTGAGCGTGTTATGTGTTTCCCAATTTTTCTCCCATTTGGCCACAAAAGTACAACCAACTTCATGCACCCGCCCAATTATCTATTTGTTTGAATATCATATACCAATAATTGATTCATTTTGCATCACCTCTTTCCCCCATTTTTGCTTCTAGAGTTGTGTTGTAGTCTTGACCATCTCATTGCTTTGGCTTGGATGAAAAAAACTGCCTTGTAGGATTCTATTGTACAACCAACCTTGATAGGGCATGTGATATGATCTATTGATGCTGGAGATGTTGTCCCATCTCTGGTTCTTTAGTTGATGTCTTTTCAGAAATTAGGTGATGATCAAAGCCCGGTTGATCGTTACAAAGTTGTCCTCTTTGATGGAACCCACATGTAGATAAGCACTTTTCTTGCAAAATACAATGACCTTTTATTTGTAGGGGTGTTGAAAATAGGTTTCATCTTGTGCTTGACAAATTATGTGTGTAGGAAGCTGTGAGAATCAAGGTTGGCTATTTTTTTGCACTACTTGCACTTGTTTTTGTATGCTTTTCTATTTGTGGGGACCACCTTTTTTAATATTTGATCTTGGTCTAGTTCCAAGACAATTGTTATATTGTCCTTAGATGTCAAAATGTCAGATTTTTAGTTAATTGGAACACTTAGATATCTATTTAAAGATCAAGAAGAACAAATGGTGGGCTCAGACTCGCCTTCCACATCCAAATGAGCCTCAAAATTTTGGATTTATACATCCCCAACACAACATAGTGTTCCTTCAAATATTAGTCCTGTTAAATTCCTAAGTATTTACCAAACCAAATGGATAATAAAAGGTCGGGTGACAACTAAAATGGATATGTACCATTATAATAAAAAGGACGTGAGGACCAAGTATTCAGCTTTGACATTATTGATAGTGACGGAAAAAAAATATGAATCACTTGCTTTAATGACATAGTAGAATTGCATTATGATAGGGTTCAAGTGGGTTGTACTTATTGTGTGTCAAAAGGCTCAGTCAAACAAGTGGATAAGAAATTTAATAAGTTGAACAACCACATGGAAATTATTTTGGATCAAAACTCGATATTGAAGTGTTGTGATGATGAGACCTTTGTGCCGAACAAAGTATTTAAATTCATTCCAATAAATGAAATTGCAAACTATAACAATAACACTTTGATTGATATTATTGGGGCTATCGTGCATGTAGGAAAGGTATCTACTATTCAAAGAAAGGATCAATCTAAAACAATTCAAAGAACTGTGAAACTTAATGATTTGTCATCCTCTTGCATTACGTTAATTTGTGGGGCCCAAATTGGGAAGCAAAGGGTTAAGAGTTGGAAAGGTTGTGAATTCCTGGTTCGATTGTCATACTTGTTGTTAGAAATGGTCGTGTTGGATATTTCAATTGATCTTTTATGAATACATTCGAAAGGACTGTTCTATACATGAATCTTGACATCCTAGAAGCAAAGGCCTTGATGCAATGAGGACATGTTGAGCCACCTACCATTGAGCCCTCTCAGACAATGTCTTGAAAGGTTGCTTTGGCCAATGAAAAAGTCACTATTGGATATATCTTGGATCATTGTCTTGCCTTGCCAAAAACTTTGCAGGCTACTGTCAAGGTAATAGTGAAATATATTAACACTGATGCATTTTGTTACACTGCATGTCCCTTGTAGACCAATGGAAGAAAATGCAAGAAAAAGTGTGAAGAGTCTTCCAATAATATGTGGTATTGCCCTAAATGCCAGACAATTGTTCCTGATTGTGACTTTCAGTATTTGTTGCAACTAAAGATGGAAGACCACACGGGTGAGATTTGGGCTACTTCTTTTGATGAGGCTGCATCAAGCTTATTGCAGATGTCAACAAAAGAGCTTTGTATGTTGCAATATGAGTATTTTTTTGTAGTGACTACCCAATCTGTGATCAAGGGTGTCATCTACACTTCTTTTTTTTTCACCATTCTTATTAAAACTTGGACCTATAATTCAAAAACAAGGCTTAAAACAACAATAGTCAAAGTTGCAAGAATTAACTTTGAATCCAAGTGCAAGCTATTGCTCTTGGATTTGTATGCAAAATCCTCTGCTACGGAAGACTCTGCAAAGATAATAGTGGTACTGCCTTGAATGCCAAACAACCGTGCTTAATTGTGACTTTGGATATTTGTTGTAGTTTGCATTAACTGTACATCCATTTCCTTTTCCTTTTTTGGTATGCCTGTCACATTAGAAGACCTTTTCTTTATGATCTTGTTGCTTTGTTGCTTGTAGAACTGGTTATATATTAAGACAATGCACTGTAACTTATAATGTTTAACAAAAAAAGATACACTTATTTTGTTTTGTATTGTTTATGTCGCTTATAGTTTTGTTTCAATTTCAATGTATGTCCCTCATTTTATTTTATGTTGTTTGGTTATAAACTTATGTTGCCCTATTCAACACATGTATCAGTATTTACAACTGTTCATATATATACTTGTGGACATGGTTGTATGCATGTATACATCTACGTATGTATATACATAAACATATGTGCATGCAATTGAATTTTCTAAGTGCATACAACATCTTGATACAGGTGTGTGTAGATATATGTGTCTGTAACACATTTGTATGTGTATATGCATGCATATTTGAATGTTTATATGTATGTGTGTATATATGTATATGCATTTTCCACATGTATCTATGAGGTCATGTGTTTATCTATATATAGATAAGTCCAATTTTTAATATCGGTATATTTATTTGCTTCTTGTCTGTTTCAATTGCCACATACTTTTATCTCTCCAAAAATTTTGTTGGCTATAGTGTTGGCTCAGTTGAATCCATAGTTATTCCGCATTTGATTGTTGCATATGCTTAAAATACAAAATGTAATAAAAAAAATTTCATCTCATTTCTCTAGTTTTAATCTTCTTGTGTTGGTTGAGTGTAGAATATTCTCATATATGTGCTCTATACTCTTCTCATGCTGCTTAAATGTGGTCCTACCTCTGCATTCATAAAGCCATGTCACATACAGTTATCTTTCATTTTATTAGAGTTGCAGCATAAAACTTCATTTTTGTTATAATATTTCCTATGTAACGTTCAATGATGACTGTCCTCTACCAACTGCACAATACTTTTATGATTTTACTTGAGTCCAAGTTATTAAAATCCAATGTTGCACATGATTAAAATGAAGAATGTAATCAAAATTTTGTCATTTGAGTTTTGTGATTTTAATCTTCTTCAGTTGGCTTAGTGTAGAATATTCTCATATATGTCCTTTATAATCTTCTAATGCTACTTAAATGTTCTCTATACTACTTTGGAACGTCCATTCATAAAGTAATATTGCA
>VDFB02047432.1:0-21993 GCA_007258455.2 Sequoia sempervirens
TATCTTTCAATCCACTAGAATAAACTTTGAAATAATCGAGCAAAAATTGTAGATTCTCCATACCAGATAGAGATTTATTGATACTTACTCCAAGTATGCTCTCCTGAAGAATCTTTAACACCTCATCAATGGTCTTTACACTCTTATGATGAGTCTCTAGAATTTATTTCCAAGTAGAAGCATGGAAATAATCCCCTAGTTGAAGCTTGTGTACTAGAGAGATTTTGTCTATGTCCACTTTCCCCTGTTGCATTGGAAGTTGCAATAACTTAGTAGACACTACTAGTTGAAATTGGAGCTCCATGCTTAACAAGTTCTTTAGTGAATCTCTGAAGGTACCGAAAGATTCTCAAGTAGTATTTCTACTATCCTCTATAGCCTTCTCCTTATTACCAATATTAACTTATTTTTTCACATCCTTCTTCTCATCATTAATGGATTCATCCTCATCCTTCTTCTCCTCAAACTTCTATCATCACTCTTTACTATATTTATAGGCATGTCTTGACTAGTAGATTGATCTTTGTTATTTGAAGGAATTTTTATCTCTGGGCAGCCTTGAGTATCCTCTACATTTTCCTCAAATACTAGAGGAAGTGTGTTATGTCTTGTGAGTACATCCTCCTTCTGAGCTTCAATAGTTTTTTCTTCTACAGTGGTGTTATTTCCTGGAGCATTGTCATACATATCTTCTACTGTAGTATCCTCTCTAATAACATTTTCCTCACCTACAATGTTCTCTTCATCTATTTCTTCCACTTCTAGAAGAACATTATCCTGTGCATTTCCTTCTTCAATTTCATGCTCATGTTGAGTATCCTCTTGTTCTTCTTTTGCAATATTTGCATCTAGGGAAGCCATATTATCATGCAATTGTTTTGTACTATCTAGAGTCATCCCTAATTTTCATGCTAACTCTACAACCCTCTAAATTGTCTCATTTCAAAGCCTTTCAAGATTATTTTGATCTCTACTAATGAGGTTGTTCACCCTTTGCTTCATTCAAAACTCCCTATTGTACAACCTAACCAATGTGGCCTTATTATCTTCTGAAAGAGGTGCACTAATCTTTTTTAATGTAAAGTATTTTAACTTTGCTTCTTCCTCAATACCCTCCTATCTTCTAGAATATAGTGTAGTCCTTAAGTCTTTAGGAAATTTCTTTTCAATATTCTTCATATTGACTTTAAAAGTAATTATGTACTTGTCTTCCTAAAATGTGGCCTTTTCCACTTCATCAACATTGGTATATAGAGAAATTGTTTTCTCTAACATTTCATGTTCCACAATTCCATTGAATAAAGAATCCAACCTCATAGGACTATGAGCACTTACTGGAGAGCCTTTTTGCACTGGACCCTTCCTCATGTATACCAAATTTTTTTTAGATAAATTATGGTCCTTCCTCTTCCTCCTCCTCATCTTCCACATTTACACCCATGTACTTTTCCCTTGTGGCTTTATTCTTCATTATTCTTCTCATAGTTCGTATTGTTTGTTGTGCTATCGGAGTAGCCTTTTCTTTTCTAGTCCTTTTCTACTATTTTACCAGAGGTTTTTTCTCCTTTCTCAAATTACTTACAAGCTCTTTTCTCTTCTCTCCTATAGCATTCTTAGTCCTAGAGGAATTTAGGGCAACTAGAGGAGTGGTAGATGATATACTGGATCTTCTAATACTTGATGATCCTCTCTGTGAGCCAAACATGGCTTTAACCTTTTTAACTTGCTCTTTAGTAAGCCACATTTTCTCTACAAATTTTGTACTCATCTTATCAACTATATTTTTATAGTCTTTTTCCTTTGGTCCATGTGGAATTTCATAGAATTTTCTTCATATGTTTCATACCTCTCTTTAGAGGTGTCCCTTGATTGGCTCAACATATAATTTGTAGTCCCTACAATGCCTTCCTTTGTGATCTCATATCCCATTTCTAGGATCCATACTATCCTAGGCTCAATACCCTATATGATACATTCATATTTGGAAACCATTGAAATGATATCATTCTTGTATTTCTCAATCATATTTTGGGGAATCCTCTTCATTTCCTACATATTCTTTTAAAATATTTTGAAGAAACCTCAAATGACTTCATCTTGTGCCTCCGCATCACCAATCCCTATACGGAAGCCTTTTATTTGGTGTGCTACCATTTTGTCTCTTAACCAAAAAACATTCTTTGTACCAGGTAGCTCTCTTAAGAGGTAAAACAATAGACATAAGATCAATGTGTTGAACACCTAGAATACTAAGAGGGGGGTGAATCATTAATCTTTTAAACCATTTAAACATTTAAACATCCAATCCACTTAGCATATTCAATTGTAGTAAATGAAAGAAAGCATGAAACATCCAACAACAACTCATAACACATGAACACTAGGATTTTTATGTGGAAAACCTAAAATTGAAAAAAACACATTGAGGATTAGCTCACAATATATTATAACCAGTTATAGTATATTTACAGAAGTGCTCACTATAGGTGGACTCACTATCCAAGTGGACTCACTACCCATTGAGTGAAAAAGATAGAAGATATTTGTGGCTCACAGCTTAGATTGAACTGTTACAATTGCACCTATCATATGCATGAATTATAGCTCCAATGAAGCTCAATAAACTAACTTTACATGCTTCATTTTGATTATGATCTAACACTCTACCTTCCTCTACATTCACATCTCTCTAATATTCAACTTAGCATTCACAACTTAAATTTGCAATAATCTAATATTATTTGCGTCATTCATATCACTTACATGTCTCTCATTCATAAAAACACCAAAAATTATCTAGCATATATATCTTTTTCAAGAATAATATAAATTAGATCAGCCTAATTAGATGTAACATACAAAATATGCAATATATAACTTGTTGAAACAAATCCTCCCACACATGCCTCACACCAAGATTCAATATTTAAAAAAATTGAAATATCTCATCATGGACCTATAATATCCCCCACATAACTTTGCAATAATTATTTAATCTTCGCATTCCTTCACATCTATTAGGTCGGCACCGCAAAAGACCTAATACAAAAATTCTTCAACCGTATACCCATATTCAGACACACATACCTCAAAACATCATGCCAACTAGAATTCACACTCTATTGACATCTATCAATATCTCCTTAAAACTGGAAAGCCAAAATCCTATCCATGAAGAACTGCAAACTCTCCTACTTACATGCACTATATAGGAAATGACTATAATTTTCTAGAATGAACTTCTATTATCCATAACTTTCAAACTAGTAGTCAACACTAGATGAAATTTTGGAATTAGATGCTTCTATTAACTAAAAATGATAATTAGAACCACAAGGTGAAATTTTTATTCCTGGACCAGTGCAAACCCAATAACTAGATGCTCTATACCCAAAAACATTGATAAGAACACTTAGTCAATTTTTCCATCATAATAAACTTTATTGAATCAAACCATCTTACAAAATTATCTTCCAAAAACATCAAAAAGTGTGTAAGAACCAACCAAAATTATCTAAACCAAATTCTTCATGCTAAGATGTAATGTTGACATCAATGAAAACATTGCAATACACAATAGTATACCTTGTTCCTATCCCTCATGCCCATGTTGCCAACAATAGCTTCAATGAAAAACTTCTCATTCTTCCAACATAATGTGCCATACTTGAAAGGATATCTTAAATCCTTTGTCTTATATGAATTATCCCTTAGTTGTGCTCTCAGTAGCTCACAAAAGTCAAAATTTGCACCATTCACCACCATTTCATATGTTGTGTTTATTGTGGTGGCCAAAAGTGAATTCTCTCTATAAGGGAAATAGATTTTATATCCAATCATCATCTCGTCATACTTGACCACACGATTTATAATGTCCTTGATGGTCAAGGCTCTCCTATCATACTTTGCACCAATAAGCTACATTACAACCTCATTCCTTACTAACTTAAGCACTGAAATGGGTCTAATTGAACATAAACCCATAACAACCCTAATCACTTCGTTGGTAATCATGCCTAGCACATCCGTTCATACAAATTTATCATAAATATTACTTAATGCATATCTCACCCAATAATGATCAAGGAAAAAGTTAGGAAAACCTTTCCAAACATCGAGTTTCTTCATTACTAAATTCTAGAACTCAGGTTTCAGATAAAAATCTTTGGTGAGTTATTTCACCCACACATCACCTAACTTCAAGTGGTCATACTCTTCCAATTTCTCATGAATATGGATTCTTAGATCTTCAATGTGTAAGACACCATACAAAACCCTCAAAAATGTTCCTTCCAAGTCATCATCTATGGATTTGTCAAGATCTTTCTTAAACTTTAGTCAAGGTCATTCTAAGACTTCAACAACTCTTGGAGTAGCCATTTCAGCTATTTCAAAACACGTCCAGAAAACTAGTACAAATGAAAACTATAAATACCTTTTAAAAAATGCTTTTCGACTAGGGTTTCACTTGCACCAAATCTCAAATTCTTTAATCACTCCACTTCACTCTTCATCTATTATTCTCTTTTTGGCTATTTGTTTGCAAATAATTTTGATCAAGTGGAATCACTTATAACTCTTTTAAAATTGACCTAATTTCACATTGAGTATTTATACAAATTGAAAGCTAGTAAAAACCTTAACTACACTACACAATCACCTTTTGATGCTCCATAAATTGTTGCAACTCAATATTTTCCATTGGTTCTTTCTCCAATAGGTAAAGAATATTGACCCAAACCTCATATCCACATGTTGAAGCATCAACACTAACCTTTTGGAAAGTGATAAAAAATATTCTATTATGCTCCCCCTAAGCTAAAGCTTTCTTCTTTGTTTTCAAGGAAATATCTGCACCAGATGCTAGTATAGACTCAGGCTTAGTCTCACCATCTTCCTTCTTTCTCAAAATCTTGTCCATCTCTTTCTTCATCTCTACTGGATCAACCTTTTCCACTAGATCATTCTTCTTTACCAGATTAGCCTTCTTCACATTCTTACTTCTACAAAATTTAGAAATGTGTCCTGGCCTATTGCAATTGTAACATGTGAAATTCTTTTGAACAATCTTTTTTCCATTCATTCTAGATATACATTGATTATCCTTATGGCCAAATCCATTGCATGCATAACAATAGCTATTAAAATATTGAAACCTTATACCATTGTTGTAGCCATTCATTACTTGAATTATACATTCACTAGCATTATTACCAAATCTCTTGCATGTAAAGAACTAACCAAGAAAATTTTGAAAATTTTGATTCACTATACTTCTACATTCCATAGCTTTATGTCCAAATTTATTGTAAGAATAACAAAAACCATTAAAATATGGGTGCCTTTATGTATTTAGTTGTCTGATAGGTGATCTTTTGAAGTCTCTCTTTTGATTCTAGACTTTATTGTCATTGCTCTTCTTGTCCTCAGTCTTCATTTTAGACTGATTTGGAGTTTGATCCACCTTTCACCTTTCTCAAACCCTAATCCTTCTTTATCTTTAGATCCTTTATGGTTTGTAATCAT
This sequence comes from Sequoia sempervirens, assembly GCA_007258455.2. NCBI lineage: Eukaryota > Viridiplantae > Streptophyta > Pinopsida > Cupressales > Cupressaceae > Sequoia > Sequoia sempervirens. Next base: position 5,527 of record VDFB02047432.1, read on the forward strand.
TTCATCTAGTTTTGTAGAACTCATCTTGAACTTATCTTCATGAATATTTCCTTTCTATAGATTTGATCTCAAGGTCACAACTTCTTCTTCAAGTTTCGAGCAATCTTCAAATTTTCTATTCATTTTAGAATTTAGGTATTCTTCAACTCTTTTTCCCTCTTCAACTTGCACTTTTACATTGGTAATTGGTTCACTGGCTTGCTTCAATTGCTCATTGAACTTCTTATGTCTTTCCCTAAACTTTTTATTTTCTCTCTCAACTTTCTAATGCATTCATCTACTTTGACATTTTCCTTTAAATGTTTATTCTCACTTTCAGTCCTTTCTAGATCTTCAAGGGCTATTTTGAGTTCTCCATTCATCTTGGATGTGCCCTCTTCTTCTGTAAACCCAACAGTAGGTATCTCTTCCAAAGGAATATAAAATATTCTAATAGCCATGTGTTCAACCTCCAAGATCTTCCCAAAGTGGTTAAGCTTCTTCCAAGGAACCAAGCTTTGATACCAATTGTTGAACACCTAAAATACTGAGAGGATGGGTGAATCAATATTCTTTTAAACCACTTAGACATTCAAACATTTATTTCACATAACATATGCAATTCGTTGTAGGAAAGGAAAGCGTGAAAACTACCATCAACATCACATAGCACATGAACACCATATTTTTACATGGAAAACCCAAAATGGGAAAAACCACGGTGGGGATTAGCTCACAATATATTATAACTAGTTATAAGATATTACAGAAGTGCTCACTATAGGTGGACTGACTATCCAAGTGGACACACTATCTGCTAAAAGAAGAAAATACAAAAGAGAGTGGTGGCACACAACCAAGATTTGAGCTATTACAAAGGCATCTACAACATGTTAGGATACAATTCAATTGAATCTTAATATTCATACTGATTTGCACTAACACTCTACTCTTCTTTGCATTTGCCTTATACTCACACAATTTACATCAACAATTACTTAATATCAAATTCACATATCCAAAACACCAGAAAAGGTTTTACATAAGTATCTGCATTATCCATAAACAACTACAACATCAATTAGGTCATCCTAATTAGATGTATTATGCAAAATATATCTTATTGAATGAGCATACACACATAAATTCTTTGTGCCATTATTCAAAACTTTAAAAAGATTAAAATAGGTCAACATGGACCCATAATAGCTCCGACATAATATATCAATACATAATCAAACTTCACAATACTCAAAACTTATTAGGTCGGCACTAGTAATGACTTAACATCAAAATTTGAAAACTATACAACCATAAACGAACACGTAAACCATAAAACTTCATGCCACTTGGAATATAGGAACTAATGACACCTATCAACATCTCCACAAATCCACAAAGCTAGATACCAATCCATGGAGAAGTGTGGATTCAGCAAAATATACATACTAAACAGGAAACCTCTACTACTGCTAGACTGATATACTATCACTTGTAACTTCAACACCAAAACTCAAAAAAATGTGAAACTATGGATTGAAGTTCCTCTAACATCCAAGAAAAAATATATTTAAACTACATATCAATATTATACACAATAGACCAATACGGACCCAATTATCGAATGTTCTATGTACACCATATTACATGTTTTGACACTTAGCCAAAATTTCATATCGCTATCTTCACTAGATCAAACCTTCTTGAAAATTTTAACTGAACAACCATCTTCAAACATGTTCAAAATATACAAACTGGTCTGCATGGTGACCTTCATATCAGAATACAATGTTGACATCAATGGCAACATTTAACTGCATATTTTACAACTTATGTTCATACTTCGTGCTCATGTTGCCCACAAACAAGTCAATGAAAAACTCAATCTTGTAGCACTTTTCCTAAATATTTCATGTAGGATTTGGGGTAGCAAGGATTTGGCTTATTTGGATAAGGTATATGATTGAATTGCAAGCTAAAGGTGAGTCAACTAGCCCTTGACCAAATCTAGGATGAATTTAGGGTGAAATGTGATTCCCTAATTAGGCTAATTATGTAATTTACTATTCTAGTACAAATATGAAAAGCATAGAAAGTCACAAACAAATTTGAATAATTAAAATGGACAGAGAAGGAAATTATACACTTGTGGTATAAATTTGAGCCTATTTTTGGAAGACTAATTCACCCAGGGCATATGTGTCCTTATAGAGCGATTTCAAATTTATTTTCACAGTGCTCTAGTGCTAGATCAAATATTTCCATTTTTTCCTATAAATTTGTAGGATCACTATCAAATATATCTAGAAGTGAGTTTCCATGATTTCAAAAGATGCAGGGTTTTGAATGCAACAAAGAATAAATGATCTTTAATCTTCCTCTAAACTTCTTCAAATCTGAAACTTACATATTCCAAAAGAGAGGAAGGTTTGTGCCATTTTGGTGCTTGCCTCAGTCAAACCTCTTGTTAGTGTTTCCACTTCCACAATGGAAATTTCAATGATAAATAGGATAAATGATAGGAAGGGATGATGAATCCACAAAGTTCCTTGAAGCACTAAAGTCATACAAATCTCTTCAAGGTTTGGATCTTTCTTTCTTGATTTTCTTGGATTTCTTTGAGATCTACAAAGGTTTATCCTTCACAAATAATGATAACATGAACATACATAAACTCACATATGATTTAGCATTATGCTTGGATCTTGAATTGCTACAATAAATCACTAAAAAATATTCTCTTGACTTGCTTGACGATTCTCATGACAATAAATTGTTTGATACTTGCTTGTTAGGTTTGAAACGATGCAATAACTAGGTATTTATATGTAATTATTCTAATTTCCATAAATTAAATCTTGAATGTCGACTTTATACATTTGAATTATAAATAATAAAGTGATAACATCAACATATTTGCATTTGGAGCCAAAATAGGGTACATTTATGCCATAATGGGACACATTCACCATAGGGCATCTATGTCGGCCCCATTTTTTGGAAATTAAGGTGTCAAGGGAAAAGTATTACATCAATGCATTTGTTTTCTACTTGAAATTTGTCAGTAATTGTTAAAAATAGGCCATGGAATACATAATTTATGAAATTAGGGGTTCAATTATGTCCAATAATTAAGGGGGAGAAAAACATAGTGTGAAGTTTTCAAGGGTGATAATTTATGACACTACATTTATCCCCCACTTTAGTGAGAGTATGAACTTGCACTCTGACTCACACTAAAGTAGAAAAATATGTCAAGAGGGGTCTAACTGTCTCAAATATTGAAGAGATAAGATGACAAAGGATCAAGGGGGGATCCACAAGCCCTTGTGATTCAAGATCTCATGGTAAGAAAACATAAGCACAAAGGAACATGCACATGTATGTAATACAGCAAGACAAAATATGCAAACATACATGTCTAAAAACACAAAGCATACACGATGACATAACATAACATTAGATAACAACAAAATGAACACAAAAATAGCATAAACACAATGCAAACATGAATAAGACACATAAACGATAAACAACACAACACAATTTTAATACTAAAAGAATTTGAGTCGATAAGGTAAAGAGACATCATCCTTAAAATTGTTTCAAATATCAAACATCATCCATCAAATGAATATTAGATAAAGGAATGCTCTCATGAGGACTAGCAAGCTACATTATGCAAGATCATTCATGAGCCACATGGCTCTAATGTCTAGAAAGTTTTGTTATGCTAGGTGTCTATGTAATATGACAAGTTTCACAAGGCTAGAAATTTGCATTATTCTAGACACTCATGAGACACAGCTCTATTGTCAAGCATGTTACATTATGCTTGATAGTGATGTTATGCTAGACACTCATGAAACACATAGCTCTATTGTCAAGCAATTTGCATTATGCTCAGTGGACATGTTAATAAAGAGATGCTCAAATTCACGACCCAACAAGCTCTGTTATGTTGAATCCATGAATTGTCTTGCCAAAACTTCACCTATGAAGGTGCATGAAAAAATCTCCTACGAAGATGCAAAAATGACAAAATCACCTATGAAGGTGCATAAACTCACCTATGAAGGTGCATTAACTCGCCTACAAAGGTGTATAAGACAAAGTCAAAACCTCGAGGGGTGTTATAAACAACACCACCATAGAAGGTTCTTTAGAAAATAACAAAGGGGCATTGCTCAATACATGGAGGGTCACATCTTAGGGAATATCACACATGACATCACCACTAAGAGAGGACAAGTCAGGGAATAAAAGCTCACACCTTAAGGAATACTATCCATAGCTTTACTTCAAAGGGGAACATCATATGCCAAGAAAATTCACACACTTAGAAGATTTCAAGCCTAGTATCACCACAAAGGAGACACAACATAGACTGAGAAGGCCACACTTTCAAGGATATGCATACTATAATCACTACAAAGGGACCATTTTTATGTAAATAATAAGTGGGGGACCATATAACCCCCATTAAAATTTTATTTTAGTTGCTTCACTAACATTTTAAGGAGATAGAAAGGGATCCCTTGGTAGAATTAATGCACCTAACACAAGGTTTCCTAACCCCTTCCTCCCAAGTGTAGGGAGAAAGGTGAGCAAATATAGATGATGGTAATGTGTTGATACTTGAGAGATGAAATATGATTGCATAAAGCCTAGTTTATAACTACATGCATGTAGTGAGTATTGTGTGATACTACAACTACCACATGGCAAGGAGTGGCAACTAATGCTATTTGTCTTAAGAGGATCTTGCATGATTAAGTGAAGATCTTTGTGAGGTATTTCATTATTTTTGAAGTACAATAACCAAGACCTCTTGTTATTTCTTGTGTGTTAAGCTCTACAAGGACATGAATGCCTTGTTATTTTACACCACACCCTTTTCCATTATAGCCAAATTGTTTTGAGAGTTGAAAACCTCTTCCCTAAATGGCTTCCATTTCTTTCAAATATGGTTGGTTTTCATAATAATCTTCATCATAAGTGGATGAGTAATTTGTGTTTTCCTCTATGTTAGAAGTTGTAGATGTTTTTGATGACTCATTGATAGATTGCATTGATATCATTGTGGCTTCTTTTCCTTTTCTAATTTTGATTGTGTAAATATGTATTCCCCCATGAATGTAGGTGTGAAATCTAATAATCCCCAATCATCATCCAAAAACTTTGTCACTAATGAAAGACACTTGTATTTTTCTTCAATTTGTAAAGGCTCCACTTTTGAAATTGGTATCAATTTTCTAAAAGAGCTCATATTCCTATTTTAGTTTGTGAGCAATTTTCAGATTTAGGATCAACTTTTATTGTGTAAGCCTTATTGTTGTATGTGTATTTCATTAAATGGTGAAGCATTGAAGGCACTCGTTTCATCTCATGAATACATGGTCTAGCCAAGAAAATATTATATGAAAGATCATGGGTCATGACATTTATGGGAGTTTGTAACACAAAATTACCAAATTTAATAAGTAATGTAATCACACCAAGCGGTTGTCTTCCCACATTGTCAAAACCATGGAGAGACAAATCAGCTAGTTGAATCAAATTCTTATCCACTCTAATTTTATCCAAAGGGTAAAAACCACAAAAATTAAGCCCTAGACCATTATCAATAAGGGTACAACTAATCCTAGTCTTATCAATAGCTACCATTACCATCAAAGCATCATTTTTTTTTTGTGCTTCCAAAGGGGTTGATTCATTTTCATGAAAGACAATATCTAAATTACCTTCATTCATGGCTACAAGAAAATTTGCTACATTATTTTATTGCACACTAGGAGGAAAAAAATAGTTTTTCAAAGTGCTTTCAAGCATTCTATGATAAATAGGTGATGATTGAATAAAATACCACAATGAGATCTTAGTAGGAGTTTACAACATTTCTCAAAAAGATCATATTCTTCACCACTATGCCAAGGAATATCAGGTGTAGGTGGGAGGTATGGCTGAGGTAATGGGATGGATGTTGGAGTTTATTTTGATTTCTTATTATTTATAGTTTTATATGTTTGTGCCAATGTGTGATAACATGGTTCGGAATGACTATTGGTACGTGTGAAAATATAATTTCCTTAATTAGGAAATATTTTTGAGTTTTGGTATGGCGGTGGCAATAAATGGGTTGTGTGTTTTGTCTATTAGAAATTTGAAAAACTTCTCACCTTGTTTACCCTGGTGAAATTTTATGATTTGAGAGTGAGAATGGATGGAAATAGGATCTAAAATGAGCCTAGATCTTATGAAGAATTATGAAGGGACCCCCTCATCTGGAACATATGTGCAGGAGGCATTGCACCTCTAATAGAGAGCTTATAGGGGCATGACGAGAAGCTCTCAACATATTTTTTGAGATCATGGAATGATAGATGAGTTATTGTTGGTAGCATCTCATTTGAAATCAACAAGGAGGTCATAGCCAAAGCTATGGTCCTATCTTGCATGATTCAAAACCTCAAAAATCATACTAAGGTGTAGGATTTTGGGGAGCCTCAACACCTTCTTCTAAGAAAATAAAAATCTTACCAAATTACACGTTGGGTTCAAACAAAGCTTGCTACTGAATCCATCGGACTAGATTTGTATGGCTATAATAAAGTACATTACTCTTGAGGGGAGGTTTAATGTTTACTATTTTTATCATTTTCCTTTGTTAAACCATCTCATACATAGGACGACCATAAGATTTCCCTTCTTACTTTCTTCTCTCGAAAGATCTATGAAGGAAACTATGGAATTAGTGACCAAAAACCATGACAAACCACCCCCATTTACCTTGTACCAAGGTCTCATTCTCCACCTATACCACTTTCACTTGGCCCTCTGTCCTCCAAAACCCATCTCAATCATTAGAATAGAGGAACAAGAAACATCCAACCAATCCCCTAAGAAGCTCTCTCCAGCCGCTTTGGTTGAGCCTAAAAGAAAGACCCCCTCTATGGCATGTCAACATCTTGAGGATCCTAAAACTAAACCCCTGACCAAAAAGAAAAAAGGTGGTGTGGGCTTAGCTCAATCTAAGGTTGTTGTACGGCTCTATGATCTAAAGAAAACACCCACTAAGAAATATAGTAAACTTCCTACCAAGACCAATTTGGAACCATAAAATGGGTAAGAAGGGCACCCCTTTCCAGGTTGAGGAACTTCCCATAGATAGCAATGATGAGTAATCTGTTGACGTAGACTCCCATGGGGATACGATGGTTCTGGCTAGTGTTGACATGAGGATGGAGCAAACTAGTGTCAAAATATCTAATAGACTGGTAAAGAACAAAAAGGAGGTGTTGGTTGATGAGATTTCCAATAGTTTTGAGTGGAATGGTGCCAAAAAAGGGAAAAAGAATGATCTAATGAAGAGACCTAGGATTTTTTGGAAGGTCTGATATATTTCCTTTAAATAAGATGATCCTCTAGGAATCCACACCGAATTCCTTTGATAATCTGACTTAGGTTGAGGTGACTAACATGGTGGAAATGGATAATGGAGAAGAACTCAATAATCTATTGACTCAGGTTTATAAACTAGAAAATAAATTCACAAGGCTAACATACTTCACAATTAAGGTCATCCAACACTCAGCTATTACTCATTCTGAAGTGTTGAAAGAGGAGGTCAAAACAAAGACAGTGGAAGAGGATTCTAGCAACAAGTGGGTTGGGGATTATGTGTTGAAACTCCTCTTTGAGGAGTGGGAGGGTTTGACTAAGTGATATGGGGTGTGTTTTGATGTTGGGAAGGCTTTTCTTTTGTTGTTTGTTCACTATTTTTGTAATTTTTTGGTGTTTATCTATTATTTTTATAATTAGACTATATGCTATTAATTTTTACTATTTGATCTAACTTTGGCCCTATAGGATCCTTTGTGTAAAGGGTACTTGTAAGAGAGGGGGACCAACCACATCAAGGCTCTAGGTCATAGAGAGCTAAGCGTAGAGGGCTTCCCTAACTTACCTCAATCTAAAAGATGTATTGAGATGAGGATCGAGAATAAAGAGCACTATGACATGCTTCTATCACTCTACAGACCTGAGTTTCAGGTTTAGGCTAGGCAAGCTAGTTTTTAGGATCAATACTACACCTCAAATAGCTCTTTGTCTAAGGATGGTAGCACAGTTCTAGGATGATAGTGTAGTGGGCTAGTGTCTCTCAGGCATGCTAGCATTTGTATATTCATATAATGTAAGACACAGTAAATAATACCTAAAAAGGTACTGATAGCATGGCTAATGGAATTTAATGAAAATGACAAGATGATGAAATACAAAAAGCAAGCACATAAATAATGGAGAAAATATATAAGCACGAAAGTAATAAAGATCAACTCATGGAAACTCCAGCTTGCCAACTAGCTCCAAACATACGTCCACCTACACACAAGCAAGAGGGATAATTGTTGGGGTTGTAAAGGGGCCTACCTCTATCAAACCCTCATTTTGGTGTTTGCACCACCATGGACAACCAAAAAGCAACTAAGTAGAATATGCAATAAAGGAAAGAAAAGGAAGTATAGAATACTACAAAAAATATTATGCTACTCAATCAAATCACAAAGGAGAGGAGTGAAGTGTTACCACCTCCAGCCAAAACCTCACTAGCAAATGGAAGGAGAAAACAAGGTATGAACTTGGAAAAGTCACCACAACTGCAATGGTGATGAAAGGAAGTCTTGCAAGACTCCAAACCCACACTTCCAAAGATTCCTCACACTTGCAATGTGGAGTTGAAGGAACTTCAAAGCTACTGTAATGCTCAAAATTAGGGTGTTAGAATTTTTCTTGAGAATGAAAGAGTGAAGTTGAATGTAGATGATTTCCAGAAGGATGGAATGAATGAGTGAATAGTGTTTATGTAGGTGGAATGAGGAAGAATCATCTATTTTTGGGGTCAATTGGTCAAAGAGGGGCGTTACAATTTCACCCTAATCGGGTGTTTAACGCCTCTACCAACTTTAGACATGGGGATCTATCAGGGATGGAAGCATGCTTCACAGACGTCTACATGCAATTCCTACATCCCCGACAAATATTCTGTCACCAATACACAGGACAGATGCCAAGTGGACAGAAGGAAATTTGGTGGTGTAGAATTTTTCCTTCAGATTTGGTTTTCTAAGGTGAGGGTATGTGAAAGAGTCCCGAGTTTTCCTAAGAGGTGAAAATTTGCTCCCATACATTTATTCCCCACTTTAGTGAGCACGGATAATGATGAGCACTTGGTAAAATAGATCAAAGAGTTAGAAGAGATAGAACTATAAACCTAAACCATCAAGGAAGCAAACAATGATCTGGTGAGCTTGAACAATGATATGGCAAGCTCAAAAGTGTAGGGTAGGAAAAGGACTCCATAGGTACTCTCCTTGAGGATTTTTTAACAAAAGGACTCCATAGCTCCGCGAAACTATGAAGTTGCACAAAGTACACCAAAGTCCCTCAAACCAATGATCGAAAAATCCCACAAGATGAAAACATTTCATAGGCCCATAGACCTGTGAGAAGGAAACCCCCAAGTTCTCTCACATGAAGTAAGCCTAGTGAAGTAAGCACCTTACAGGCCCATAGACCTACAAGGAGGCATCCCCCAAGTTCTCTCTCATGAGGGAAACCCAATGAAGTAAGTGCCTTATAGGCCCATAGACCTAGAAGAAGGCATCCCCCAAGTTCTCTCTCATGAGGGAAACCCAATAAAGTAAGCGCCTTACATGCCCATAGACCTGTAAGGAGGCATGCCTCAAGTTCTCTCTCATGAGGGAAACCCAATGAAAGGGGACTCCATAAAGTTAGACTAGAAAATAGCTCTACAGGTGCACCTACAAAGTGACGTGTTAATCCATAGTTGAAAAAATTGCCTAGCCCAAAAAATATGGTATGGAAAAAACTTGGAAAAATTCAGAAAAAACTCGGCAAAAAACTTAGCAACTTAAAAATTGCTTAAGCTTCATTAAAAACACTTTTTTTTTGCAAAATTCAAAGATAAGATGCATCCAATGAGTCAATAAAATGAGTACATAGAAGAAACAAGTTCAGTCTAGTTATATTTGTTTGATTTGAAAGAAAATTAGGTACAAAATTGCATCCCCATGTGGAATGCTCAATACGTTGATACTGATAGTCTAAAACAAAATGAAAATAGCAAAAAAAAATTGTAAAACTAAAAGTAAATAAAACATTAATATATTTTAATTTTTATAAATTCACATCTTCCTCTTCCCATGTCTACTACTTCTCACTACGGGAGAGGGTGTAGTCGTAGGCATCTATTGTGGTTGCTCAACCTCCATCCTGGATGTACAGGCTACAGCTAGTGGCTTTGGCATTGCCAATGACTCCTCCTTAGGATCATCCTCAATGTCATCCAATGAGAATGCAAATCCACCCCCTCCTCCATTTCCTATCGCTCAAAGTCATAGATCTCATCCTCATAAAACAATGGAGGTTGCTCATCTCACCCTATCCAATCATTGTATGGGTCTATCTCATCCAAATCAATTGGATCATTTGATATTTCCTTAAACTATTTTTTTTGTAACCAAAGATTATATTGCACGTATACAAGATCATTCAGGTATTTTTGAGCTAGTTTGTTTCTTTTCTTTGTGTGTATGGCCTCAAACAAGTTCCAATTGCGCTCTCAATTGGATGAACTACAAGGTTGCAATAAGACATAGAGGGAAATTTTTTGGAGATGTGGGGTATTTCCACCCCAATTTGACAACCAAACATCTACAAAAAACAAATTAAGAGTTATAAGAGAACTTAGAAACTTAGAAAAGAAAGTTAGAACTCAAAAGTTGAAAACATATTTTATCAAATTATCAATATTTGTAACTTGTAAATTTCAAAATTTATACCTAGTGGATGATTGTGTATTGCTCTCTTTCCTAGCTCTAAAGAGAAGAGTGCACCCCTTTTTTTCTCTATAAATTTGGATTTCATTAACAATGAGGTCTCCTTCCTAAAGGTCAGGTGACATCCTCTGAATGCACTTCATGAGGCCCTCCATAACCTCTCTAGTAGGATTTGAGTAGGTGCTTGAATGGAAGAAATGAGGATTCAATAAGTACCCTATTGCACGGATGGGTTGCTGGAGTTGATGGCTCCACCTCCTATCAATAATCTCCCAAATGGGATCAAATTCAAGGTTGTGCCCTTTATAATAATTTCTTATAGCCTCCTTGGCCCTATCCATGGCCTCATAAAGATATCCCATTGGTATTTAATCCCCATCCACCAAGCGAAGTACTCTAACCAAGGGCTCCGACACCTACAAATTACAATATAATAATGAAAAAATATTAGAGTTTCAAATTTACAATGAAAGACATTAAAAAATTTATTCAATTTGAATTCAAATTCAAAGTTTTGAAATGGAAGTTACCTTCACAGTCTTTGTTTCCCTTTGTCAAAATTGGGCATCAAACATAATTTTTGACACCTTATCTCCTTGTGGATTCTTCAAATAGGTTGAGTCCATCCATGGTTGACTCACAAACATTTTTTTTAAAGCCATCAAATAACTAAGAATGCTTTGCAATGTTAAGAAAATCATTGCAAACCTTGTGACACTTGGCCTCACCAATTCTTTCCCATGGGAGTGCTCCCTCATCAAGCGAAAAACCCAAGGGTGATTATAGATATATTTAGTGATCCTCCCCACATCATCTACAATTGGTGTGACCCAATCTAGTTTTCCTATGTCCTCCAAAAGAATGTCAAGGACATGGGTTGCACATGGTGTCCAAAAATTGAGGGGTGTCTATCTTGGAGGAGTCTTCCTACTGCCACATATGTTGTTGCATTATCAGTTATGATTTGCACAACATTTGCAATCCCCACCTCCATGCAAACTTCCTCTAACATCTTAGCCAAATTTTCTTCACTTTTTACAATGTGGGAGGCATCAATTGATTTTAAGAACACCACCTCTTCTTTGCATGCAACCAAGAAAGTAATGATGGTACAGTTTTTTCCATCTGTCCACCCATCAAAAAGAATAGAGAAGCCATATTTTTTCCATTTTTCTTTTTTCTCCTCTATTGCTACCCTTTCCCTTTCATTTGTATTAGCAAGCAACCTACAAGTACAAAGTGAAATTAAGTTCACAATTTTAATTTGTAAACAAAAAAATAGCTTAAATTCATCATAAATTAAACTTTAAAAACATAAATTAAAGAACATAAACTAACCGCCCACTCAAATTCATGTGAGAAGGTGCCTTGTAGCCTTTTCCTACAACTGTCAATGCGGTGACCAAATTCTGCCGGTAAGGAGAACTCGCCACATTGAAAGGGATATTGTTAAAATACCAAACATCTGCACAAGCAATGTTTTCTTGCTCATGCACCTCCTTATTCCATCAAGTCACCTCTAAGGATGGTTGTACACCAGGTGTGTTTCTAGGCACAAAATAACTATCCAACGGTGTAGGTCTTGTAGCTTCCCCTACCCCTTGTGGTCTACTAGAGAAAAATGAAGGAATGGGCGCCAAGGTGCTAATGGGTTTCCTTGACCTTCGCACATGTGGGCCATGAAGATAGCCCACTATCTCCTGAGTGACATCATAATCATCATCCAACTCAATTGGAGCACCTTGAGAAGAGGCAATGGTTGCTTGCATTGTTGCTCTTGCCTTCTCTATTTGCACTTTTTTTCCTTCTACAGCTGAAAGTATGGCATTCATATGTATTTTTATTTCTTTTGTTGTATGAAGACATTCCTTGCCATCACGTTGAGGTATTCCTACAAGGTGGCACTTGAGGCGATTGATGCATCCATGATATATTTTTTTACATTGAATGCAATATACTATGCTAGGTATGGGTCCTAGATAAGCATACTTCCAAACAAGATCTCTAGCTCATGGAGGATGTGTGCCTACAAATCTCGCAGGCATGGATGGGGTAGAGCTTGAGGCAGAAGTGTGTTTGGAAGCCATTATCAATTAATTATTAACCTACGCAAAGTGAAAGTGAAAGTACAACTTGTTAGATTTTGATAGAAAATTTAAAAACAAGCTAAATTAGATTAAATCAAAAGAGATTACTTTAATTTTGAATTACTAAAAGTCTATCACTAGATTCTAAACATTTTCATAACAAAAAAATTGGATTTTTAAAAAAAAATAATAATAACTAGGGTTTCAAAAACAATGTGAAAAAATGTAAAAAATATGAAAATTACTTCAAACTAGTAAAAAATTAAGCTAATCTAAGATTGTAAGCATGTTATTCAACAAAAAAGAGGATTCAATCATAACTAGGGTTTAAAGAAAATTTAAAAAAAATGAAAAAATCAGCAAAATATGTTAAAAAATCAGAAAAAATCATTAAAAAATCTTGTTTTGATGAATCTAAATCTTGTTTTGATGAATCTAAATGCATTTAAATCATTTTCACACTACAATCAAATGATTTTTAAACATAGAACCAACAAGAATGAAGATTTTTTTTAAAAAAAAGAAAGAACAAGAAAAATGAGAAACCCTACCTGGAAATCCAATTTGCCTTCTAAATTTGATGTAAATGCCCTTCAAATCTTGTCTTTTGGATGCAAAATCACTGCAAATGAGTGCACAATGCCTTGGAGAGGTTTTTTGCTGAGTGTGAGAAGAGAATGAATGAAAAAAACAACTTAAAATTGCTTTTAAGTGGTTGCCTAGGCATCCCAAAAGTCCTGCGGGTTTTTTCAAAACACTCGTCGTACATTCTAGAAAAACTCACCAAAATTACGGTGAGTTTTCTAGGAGTACAATTTCCTGGAAAATTAGCTAGCCAAAAAATCTTCCAAGTTTTTGTTAACTCGCCGAGTTTTTGGTGAGTCTTGCAACTATGTGTTAATCCACAAAAGGAACACATAACACATCGCTCCTGTATCCAAGAACCAACAAGGGTGACAAGGTTCATCCAAGAACATATAACACAAGCATGGAGGAACACATCACAACACACACATCTAATCTAAAGATAAAGAAGAGGCCTCCCCATAACAGTCACCAACTAAGAGGTCATCCACTTCCCAATCCAGATCATTGTAAGGGGAAGGCTGATGAGTGTGTGGTGGTACAATATTAAGGGGAGGAGCTTCCAAGTGGAACCAAAATGGTTCACATCGGGTTCACCAAAAATGTAAGAGAGGGGGAAAAACCACATCAAGGCTCTAGGTCATGGAGACCCGAGAGCAGAAATTTTCCCTAACTTACTTCACTCTAAAATATGTCTTGAGATGAGGATTGAGAATGAAGAGCACTATGACTTTCTTTTGTCACTCTACAAACCCATGTTTCAAATTTAGGCTAGTTAGATGGTTTTTAGGATCACTACTGTACCTCAGACAACTCTCTGTCTGAAGACAGTAGAACAATTTTGGGATGGCAATGCAACGTGCTAGCTTCTCTCATGTGTGTTGGTGTTCATACGACCAGATAATGTAAGGCATAGTAAATAATACCTAAAAATGTACTCACAACCTAGCTAATGGATTTTAACAAAAACACCAAGATGATGAAATACAGAAAGTAAGTACATAAATAATGGAGTAAATAGATAAAGATAAAAGTGATAAAGATCAACTCATAAAAACTCCAGTTCACCACCTAGCTCCAAACGTACGTCCACCTACACGTAACTAAGAGGGAAAATTATTGGGGTTGTATATGGGCCTACCTTAGTCAGAACCCCATTTTGGTGTTTCCACCTCCACAGATAGCCAGAATGCAATGGAGTAGAATATGCGATCACTAGTAGAAAAACAATAATAAATGACTAAAAAAACTACTAAAAATTAGTCACGTGACCATTATTAGTTTATTGCCAGTCATTTATAACATGACCAAATTCATGACTAAACCATTATTTAGTCATTGATTGGTTGTTTTGATTGATCAATTTGGTAGTATATTTATTCATTAACTTAGTCATTAATTGTTATTAACTGGTCATATATTTAGTATGGTAATCATTTATTTAGTCATGGTAGTTGTTTATTTATTCATAGTAGTCATTTATTTAGTCATGGTAGTCATTTATTTAGTCATTGTAGTTATTTATTTTAATCATTGTAGTCATTTACTTGGTCATTGTAGTCATTTATTTTAGTCATGGTAGTCATATATTTAGTTATTGTAGTCATTTATTTGGTCATGGTAGTCATTAATTTTAGTCATGGTAGTAATTTATTTAGTCATGGTTTAGTCATTTATTTGGGTGAATCAATGATTCAAGTTACAAATCAAATCTAACTTAATTAATCCTCACAAATTTATGCACATAAACTTCAAGTATCATAGATATTCAAAAAAAAATTGGTATTGAATTAACATGAAAAAAAAGAATATACAAGTAGCAAACAGTTGCATAACCAAAGGAATTACAAATAGCATACAACTATATAAACAAAGATCTAAGAAATCCACCTATACTTTGTTGTACAAAGCATAGAGAACAAGACTGGAAAACAAGGTAGCAACCAGAGCACATTTAGGTGAAAACCATAAATTGCATTTTCATGGTATCCTCCACATAGTGAACACATTCATCTTTTTTGCTATCCATTAAATCTTGGAAAGCTCTTCTAGATGTCGGGTGAAGCTATGGGTAGCATTTTGTTTGCAAATCAATCACATGACATATGACTATATCTAAGTAATCACAAGCCTATAGCGCTAAACCCCTATTACCAATTGCTACAACAACAACACTAGAAATATCAAAACTTGAATAAGGATATTCATAAGGAAAGGGGTTGCTCTTTTTTTTTTAAATGTCAAGTGAAAATTTTAATAAAAAATTATTCTAAAACCTAAATGTCACCTACAAGGTAAGAAAAGTCATTGAATATGGATACTCCATGAGAACTACCTTATTAATGAAAACCATGACTCTAAATTTTCAGAAAGACTAGAACATCAAAAAAAATTATTGAAATTAACTACGTAAGTTAGCCTAATTATTTGAAACAAAAGTCTCTTGAAGAGAATAATAATACATTATCAACTAAGAGTTACAATGATGAGGACTACAAAGTGCAAAATGAGTACCTTTTCAACACAGACTATAGAACTTTCCTAGTAAACAAACTTCCTCAAATTCACTTTGATACTATGAATTCACAATTGATGAAGCATTTCCATCACTGAGCAACTTGGGGCTCGCCTTCCAGAAAAGAGATACTGAAGGTTATACCTTCCAGTAAGATTTACCATATAAAAAATTCAGAAGAACCCTACTTCAACTTTGATTGCAAAATGAATATCTATTACATGGCCTTCATGATGCAACTAGAAGTAATTGATTCAATTTGACTACATAATGGAAATTCTTACATTATAAGTACCACCTATCATATTATGACAGAAAATCTAGCAAAAAGTCCTCTCAAAGAGTCAGGGCTGTTGATTTTCCAATTCTCAAGCCCAGTGAGGAAAAATATAATAATAAAAATGATAATAAGGGTGTTTCATATATCAAAGTTTGAATCTCC
>VDFB02047433.1:0-23266 GCA_007258455.2 Sequoia sempervirens
AAAAACTCTGTGGAACTCTTTGCAATCCTTCTAGGTGGCACTATCATTCAAGTATTGCTCCTATTGGACCATGCATTGAGTGACTTCTTATTATACAAGTGTAGCTTGCAAACCTTGAGCACTTTGGAAGGCTTGCCCATAGCCACTATTGGGTCTAGAACTTGAAGGGCATTCTAATTAAGTGCATGAGCAAAATTGGGCATGTATTTCTTTAGGTATGAAACATAAAATAAATAAATATGCAAATGGGCGAGAGAAGGTAAATAAGATATGTATGCAATTGGGTTGAGCACTTCTAGGACCTCAAATGAGCCCACATATCTATGAGCAAGCTTGGTTGACTTCCCAAATTTAATTGAACTCTTATGTGATTTGACTCTCAAAAGAACTTTATCTTTCATATCTAACTATTGGGAGTTTCATTTTTCATATGCATAACGCTTTTTCCTATTGTTGGCTTCGGTCAACCTCTATTTAATCAACTCAACTTGTTCTTCCACATCTATAAACATATCTAGTTCTAGATGCACACTTTATTCTCTAGTATATCCCAATTGATAAGTGTTATGCACTTTTTACCATACAGTGCCTTGAAGGGATCCATTTTAATAGTAGATTGGTGAGAATTGTTATAAGTAAATTCAAAAAGAGGCAAATATTCCTCCTAGTTATATTCCTAGTCTATGTGATACATACACAATAATTCCTTTAAATTATGGTTAACTCTTAGTTTAATCATTAGTCTCAAGATGATAGGTCAAACCAATATTTTTGGCTAAGTCCCCGACATTAAAAATAAGGTTTTCCAAAACCTTGAGGTCATTTGCACATCTCTATTTGAGATGATTTTTTAGAAACTCCACGTAAACAAAATATTGTTTGAACAAATCTCCTAGCCAACAATGGAGCCACATTGCTTAAGTTACTCCAAATGAACTTTGGTGAGTGTATTAACCACCATCAAAATCATATCATGATGATTCCTTGATTTAGGAAGTCCTTGGATGAAATCCG
Source organism: Sequoia sempervirens (assembly GCA_007258455.2). Lineage (NCBI taxonomy): Eukaryota > Viridiplantae > Streptophyta > Pinopsida > Cupressales > Cupressaceae > Sequoia > Sequoia sempervirens. Next base: position 1,015 of record VDFB02047433.1, read on the forward strand.
TGCTAAAAATTTACCATTTCCACTCAAGGACATAATGTGGATACAACAATCCTATCAAATGATGGTGTTAAACCTTGACCCTCTAACACTCTAAGCATTTAGCAACAAAATTTGTGGCATCTTGTTTCATTCCCTTCTAGAACTATAGTGTTTTAAGATCAAATAATAGCTTAGTTACTCCTAAGTGTCTCGAATAAGGGGAAAATTGAACTTCCCTTAAAACAAAGTTTCAAAAGTCACTTTTATTATATATGAACTTTCTATCTTTGTATCTTAACAACCCATTAGACCCAAATCAATATTCACCATGCCTGGAATCTTAGGAATTTTTTGAGAGTGCATTCTTGACTTGTTTATAAAACTCATCACCTAGAGAATTCCTCAAGACATGCTCTTGAAAGATTATTTAAACAATGGTCATTGTTGCAATATACCTCTTGTAACTAAGAGCATCGACTACTCAATTATATTTTTCGTTTATGTAACTGATGTCCATGTCATAGTCGATCAACAGTTCTAGCCTATACCTTTGACTTGCATTTAGGGTTTTCTACATGAATATAATTAAGTCCTTGATTTTTTTATTTAAGTTCATAGTGCTTTCCCAATAGACAAGGCCTCCAAACTTGCAAGGCATGCACAATTGTTTCCAATTCCAAGTTTGTGAAGCATAACTAAATTCATATTGCCAAAGTTTCCTCAATTCATAGCGACATACTAATCATCCTATATAAGCACACCCCCCAATCCTTCTCCTAGTGCATCAATAACGATGAAAAATGACTCTCTAGATTAGGAACTCTAAGATTGGAGCATAAGTTAGCTTCTCCTTCATAATTCAAAAAGGTTTCTCACACTTTTCTATCGCCTCAAACCATTTATCTTTCCTTTAAACTAGCATAATGGGATTTGCAATTATGAAAAATTTAGAACAAATTTCTTTTAATTTACTTGGCTAGTCCAATAAAATTACATACCTTATGCACGTTCTTAGGTGTTGGAAAATCCATGATTGCTCAAATATTTACAAGATCAACCACAATTCACTTTGCAAAGATTATGTACCGAGCAAACACTACACTTATTTATGAAATGAGGTACATTTAGATATTCAAGGGGTAAACGCTTTTGACCAGAGCTATGAACCGGATACAACCATTCAACAATACCACCCCAACAGGGTTTGAACCTTGGTGGCAAGAACAACAATGCCACCTATAAACCATCACACCATGCCAATACCGGCATAAGGTACATTTAGATAGCTTGCTATATAATTTTTGTCTTAAATTTTGTAGAACCAATCTCAATGAAGAGCATGGTCCTCCTCATCCTGAGTATATCAAAATATCATCTAAAAAGACGAGGATAAACTTGTCCAAGTAATCTCTAGATTAACTGTTTATTAAATTTATAAATATTGTAGAGGCATTAGTCAATCCAAAAAGTAAGATAGTTAAATCATAATGCTTATAACTCATTTTCAAAGGTTTTGTATGGATGTAGTCAACTTTAATCCTCATCTAGTGATAACCAGCCCTAAAATTAGTCTTTGAAAAGATTTTCACAACACACATTTGATCAAAAAGGTCATCAATGTGGGTCAAGAGGTACTTATTCTTAATTCGGCCTTATTTAGCATGTAGTAATTAATACATAAATTCAGTATCCCATGCTTCTTGGTGAAGATCCCTCACACTCCCCATGATGACATAATGTGACAAATCAACCCTTTAGATAATAACTCTTGTAATTCAACTTTTAATTCAACCAGGTCTATGGTTTTCATGTAGTATAGAGCCTTTTACACAAATTAAAAACTTGGTACAATGTCTATGGTGAAGCCAAATGCTCTCTTGTGAGGTAGACTAGTAATTCTTCTAGAAAAATGTCTTGACATTCGTAAAGGGATACTCTTGACTTGATGGTTCCTTGGATTCTTTGAGCTAATCTATTTTCAGAGTGAATAGCTAACCCTTCCTCCTAGCTCTTATGAGCTACACATCTAACACTTGCTTGATATTGACATCTCAGTTAACTCCCTGAAATTAAACTTGATTCCCTAAGTTGTCGAGGCACTTGAATATTTTAGAAAAACAATTTAATTTTTCCCTATGATGCTACAACTAGAGTTCATTCCTAAAATGATGCCTACATACAAATTGAGCTTAGTTAAAAAGGAGAGTAACTTCACCTCTGCCTCAAATAGACATAGCTCCACATGTGAGATCTTGCTTGATTTTCATACTCAATTGACCATGAGTTGGCCATAGAGCTACCTCTCTTAGGAATCTTACTTAGCAATCTAGGTGTTACAAAAATTTATGTGGCACTAGTGTCAATGAGAATGGAGATTGGGATATCGAATAAATTACCAAAAGAATTGATAGTGCCAATCTAGTATTTTGCTTGATAGTTATCCACAACTAGATGAATTCTCTTTTGGAAGGCTATTTACTAGGAAGGCAATGAAGGGTTTTTGAACTTATCCCCTTGAATTTTATTTGGGCATTGATTTGCATAGTGGTCACCTCCACAAAAGATGAAACCGCCTAGAGGTCCTTTCTTCTTAGTTATTTAGTCACCTTTGTTACTATTTATTTGCTTGAAATCATTGTCCCTTTTCCCATCTTAGAGTTGTTTTTACCATTCTTGGATCTTTTTCCATTGCATTTATGTTTGGTATTCTAGATCCAATTCTTCTTTTTGAAGGGGGTGTAGAATTTGACCAACCAAAATTCTTATAGGGCTTATTTGAAAGCTAATAGAGACTTAATATTTTGCTTGTTTGAAGGATTTTTCAAATATTTAGTCTGTCATTGACGAACCATGGAAATCTACATCAAATCCAATATGAAGATTCAATTCCATATTAAACTTCTATATGTAAAATCATTCATCTCGCTAGTACTAGGGTACATATTTTAGGAGTCTTGTGAATTATTCAAAATACTCAATCACTAATATATCTCCTTGTCACAAATTCTGAAAAATCGGTTAGCTTCTAGTCAAATATAGCTAGGGTAGCCACATTTACCTAAAAATAACTACCTTATTTCTCTAAGAGTAGTTTCAAATTTCAAAATATTTTTGCATATCATTGAGCCATGTGCCTGCTCCATCTCCTAATACAATCCCATCAAACTTGGGTGGGTTGATATTTTTTATATCTTGAGTGAGCCCATTATCTAATCATGCCCTCACATCTTCTTGCCTCATTGGCTCTCCCTGATTCACCTAGCTTTCCTAAGGCTCATTGAGGCCTTCATTCTTACTATGGGGTGATCCCACAATAGTGGTTTACAATTTTAGGCCAAACTGGACACTAGAATTATTATTTTTAACTAAATCTTCACATTCAGGCACCTATAACAGTTAAACCATGAGGATTTTGAAGATGATGCAAACTAGAGTCTCGTCACATTTTCTCTGTAGATTCTAAAAATACTTTTTTCAAAATTTTTGGAATTAGATTGCACTTCTTTTTCCATCTCCCATAAAAAATGGGTTTTTTTAGAAAACAACATTTTTAAAAAAGTGATGCACACTGTATAACGTATAACTTTTTTTCCATGAAGGATAAAATTCTAATTCTTTCGAATTTGGATTTGTAACTCCAATATCTAGTGCTTACACTTGGTTAGATAGTTTTTTATTGAATATTTTTTCTTTAATCAAGTTTCAAAGTCAAACCAATTACAATTCAGACATAGTGCGACTGTATAACGCGTAACTTTTTTTGTATATATCGAAATTCAATTTATTTTTTGTTGGATTATAGACTTCAATATCTGGTGCACTCATATTTTTCAATTTTTTTTTGATAATCTATTATTTTTCCACATGTGCAGAACAAAGACCTTCATTTTTGATGAAAAACCTATGTTTAATAAAACTAAAAAACAAATACATAATAAAACCAAAACATATTAAAATCATATTTGTTGGATAGCTCGTTTCGAGGACTACTTGATTCCAGTTGAGTTTGTGAAAACTCCTCCATTTTCATCCTCAACTTGAGCTTTGAAGCATAAAAATTTAGGTTTTTTTTGTGTTTCAAGGGGAGAATGAGGAATTGGGGAGGGGAGGTTCGTTCAAACCAGGGTTCATTCGAACCCCCTTCAAATTGCATTTTTCTTTTGTTTTTTGGGCGGGAAATGTGGGCCCAATAATTGATGGGTTCACTTGAACCCTAGTTCGATCGAACCCCTTTTTGGTCTAGTCAAACTTGTAAGTTCATTCGAACCCCTAAAACCATTCTTTTTGCCATGGGTTCATTTTTTCTCAGTTTTCCTTCCTCCATCAAATTGTAAACCGCTATTGTGGCTTCACCCTATGTTTTTGGTTTCATTCCTCACCTCCTTCTTGATCATGAGATCATCTAACTTCCTTTCCAAAACACCCAATATTTATTTGGTCTCATTCATGGCTACAAGAATTTGATCTAATTTAGCTATAGAGTCACCTGCAACTTGACTTGATCCATCCTGACGACCTTCTAAGTTTGCTCTACTTTGAACCATGGTTGGATCTAATAAGTCAAAATGTAGAATTAGAAGCTTATTATTTTGTATGGAATTACCAAATGTTTAGAATTTATAATAATTAATGTCTTTAACAAGGTTATGTATTCAAATTTTTATCAAAATAGAATATCACACGTTGTAAAATATAAGAATATTAGTTTTTGATCATAAAATAGTGAACATAAAGTATCCTTAATTAGGATCCTTTTGGATTTACAATTTATAATATACTATTCAAATGAGGGAGCCTCCTTAGGTTCATATTCTCCATTTGAATCCAATATTACACTACTTAAGGAAGGGCATTGATGCAGAGCAAGGTAGAGGTTATATGATTGATACCATATTTCACAACAATGGGTTCATTGTCTTCTCAAGGTTCAATGATAAACCTGACAGGATAGACTCCTTCAAATAAGGGTACACTTTGATCTTCAAAGCAGCAAGCCATTCAATGACATGGAACAACATGGTGACCACATGGACATTATGTGGTGATGATATAAATACCCTTGTAGACCTTTCATAAGGTTTTGGGATCTTCAAAATGCATGAAAACAAGTTCCAGGGTGGTAGCAGGTAATGGGACAGTCATTTGTCCTCACAAACAAGTGAATGTTTCAATCAAAAAATAAGATGGCTATTCAGTGGTCAACAAAGACTTAGGAACCAATGCTCTTCTTGTATCGATGTGATTCAAACACCATACTGTGTTTCAATGCAAAAACATTTGCATTCAATCACCATAGAGGGTCTATTGACTGTGCACAAGGCAGAAAGTAACAACTTTCAGAAGATTTCTCCTCACAAATGCAACTTCCAAACTTCAACTCTTGGAGAATGTTAGAATACACCGAGATAGACTTTTGTACAAGATGGCTTGATTTGATCATGGTGGAAATGTGAGGGATTTCATTTTGAATACTCTTTGAAACCCTAGGCAAGGTTTACAACAACTTCCACTAATTTATTGATATCTTGCCCAAAAATTCATGGATTCTACTCAAACAAAAACAAAAACAAATCTAAGAAACTCCTCTACAATATACAATCACCATTACATTTGTACAAAGCACCAATTAATCATAAAAAAGTGATAGAAGTTCAAAAATGCAGGGAAAACTCAAAAAAAAAAATGCAAAGAGAGCTTTCATTCACAAAATATCATTCCAACCTTCCTCTTCAATATTACAAGGCTTATTTCAATATTTACAACAATATTTTGGCTGTCCCCAACCATATTTGGTTCATTTTCTTCCAATTACACTTTTTTATAAAAAATTTGCAAAAGTTGCTTGACAGCTTTTGAGCAACTTTGACAACATTGGCACTTTTGCATAACCTTGCACCTAGAAACTCAATAATGACTCAAACTGACTCAAAATGGCTTGAGAAGACCTTATTACATGAAATCAACCCTTACAAGACCAAAAACCAAAAATTCACTATATGACACCAAGGGTGCACTTGAAACCAAGGGTGCCCCTGCACCAGGTGTACACACAAGTACTCCTTTATAATCTCCCTACTCATGATCGATGCATCACATCCATAGCCAAAAGGAATATCTAGACCACCGAGGGTTTATTTTGTTTGATTATATCAAGGGGGTATCAAGTTTCACATGCTTCTCTTTCTCTATCCTTATTCATTTGAAAGTCATTGCCATGGTCCAAATATTAGAGTCATCCTTCTTCTATAGAGGAGGTTGTTTGCATGGTTTTTCCTTTTGATTTAGATTGTTTGAAATTCTTTCCACCTTGTTTCTATGAATTGGACTCCTCATCTTCACGTTTAGAGAATATAATCATTAGGGTTAGATTAGCAAACTTAAATCTACTAGAATGGACCCCCTACAAAGTAGGCTCATAGGCCCTAGTTTTTGAAATCTTCTTTGATACCATGTGTAACAAACCTTACATTCATATCATAAAAAAATGGCAAAAAACCATAAATTTTGAGAAAAAATCATAAATATAACCAAGAGAACATCATTCTCATAAAAGAAATATAAATATCTTGAGCAACATTTTTATCGAAAATAAAAACATCCAAAAAAATTTCATCTTAATGATACTTTTCAAGATTCATTTCAATTTCCTATTAGGATCACAATAAATTATTTATAATTTTCATATCAATTACATGCATACTCCATGTAAACATATTCACACATTTTCATTCTTACAAAATGATTTAACTAGTTTTTTATTTAGATACAAGTACATAATGCAAATAAAAATACCACTTTATCAATATGCAACATGTCTTCGAGTATCAAGCTTGTGATGTATTGAGCTATTGCATGGAGGGGGAGCATAATATGAGCGCTTTACCTCTATCCATGAACTGGCGGTCTCCCACACATTTTTCTATTAGAAATGGCCCTACCCTTCATAAGGGTAGTAGATAAACATATCCATGAGTGTACCATGCCAACTAGGAACTGAGTGTGAGGCATTGAGTTTGTTTCTTGCAACCTATCACATAACCCTAGATATCTTCTAGCTAAGTATGACATATTGTTATCATGCAACCTATTAGGTACTATGGATTGACAATGCATGCATCTTATGCATCACTTTGGCCAAAGAATTTAATAGCATAAAACATACCTAAACAAAACTATGGGTCATTTTTCCACCACTCCTTTTCAACTTGACTTGACATAATCAAGATAAAAATAATCAATTCACACTATAAATCAATAAACTCAAGTGATGATAAAAATTGAAATTTGACAGAAAATTCATAACATGACAACACATCAATTTAGATTTGATAGAAATCTAATGGGTTTAGATTTTATCATTCACACTTATCCAAATTTGAAAGTGAATAACCCAAATAAATGTTTCCAACAAAAAACCAACCTCTTATCTTTCACAAGACCAAACACATTTCAACTCAAATAATTTAATGGATTTTTTTCTCATAGGTACAAGTAAGAACAATCACATGTTTGACTATTTTTTTATGTTTGATTATTTATATTCTTAACATTTATGAAATTATTGAAATTGAATTAATTACTCTAAAAAACTTATAATTGACCGTGTTTGAGTTATCTTCAAAGAATGATGATATAATAGTAATAGTTTCTCATGTTGACTTACAAAAGTATCCTTATTAGCATACATTGATTCTTCCCTATATCATTTTAAAATTAGACATACTAAAATTGTATATTTTTTGAGCAATCAATAGATCTTCAACTCAATCATAGTTAAGCGTATGAATATTAGGTAATAAGCCAATAATATTTTTACCTAATATTCACACTTCATAAGTTATGAGTTCTATTCTAAATCAAACTACGATTGTTTAAGCATCTAGTAATATACAAACAAGGACTAAGTTTTCTTTTCCATATTCCAATTCTTTGTTTTCGACAAAGTTTCTATATAAAAGACAAATCATCCAAGTTCTATCTTTCTCTAATATTTTAAAATGGTTAAATTTCTCAATTTTTTTCTTTTGAAATTTATACACACTTTTATTGGTCATTGTGATAGAATTCTAGTATCTTTGTTTGTATTTGTAGGTATTATGAAAATAGTGTATACTTAACTAATAAAAATAATCTAAATCTTATTCAACATGATAGAGCTATTCAACTTTCCATGGGGGCTAAGAATCCATTTTTTTATTGTTGTTAAATAATTATAATATTCAATATCTTACTAGTCCTAGTCAATTAGTATCATATACTTATTACCTATAGTTATAAACTCATATGTAGCCTCTTATGTATTGACCAAATAGTCATTTCTATAGACAACAATTTCATACATTATACAACCATAATTATATCAACCCAATACTCATTTTTATTCACAATAATGTCATATATAATAATGTTAGATCTATATCTACCTATAAATTCCAACACAAATATCAATCGTTACTAAAAACTAACACAACCTATAAATTGACCCAAAATTTGTATGAAATACCATTTTTGTACATATATATGTATATATATATATATATCATATTTTATCCTCATAAATATAACTAAGAGGTTTTTAATAAATACCCAAGAGGGAAATTTTTGGTTTAGTTCAAAGATCCACTAATAGATCTAGAGAAAAATCAAAGTCTTTGATCCGGTGGACATTTTTTAGTGGAAATTGAAATGTCTCATTTTTCTCCAAAATCTACACCATTAGAAAGATCTCAGCATCCTGGTTCCAACACAACTCGAACGGAGCGAAAAGGAGTCCATTTGCACGAGTTATGGCCAGTCAAACCTTGGGTCAAACTGGAATCAGGGGCGTCCAGAAGGCGAAAAAAATGATGTCATTAAAAGTTGTCAAAGTCGGCATCATCGGGAAGAGCTCATCGCAAGCTTTCCAACGCAATTTGTTTCGTCGAAATCCGACATCGGAGGCTCAAGATACAGCTGGTCAAAGTTTCAGGTTTGACTTGTGGATTGAAGGTACAATGATGACGTCATCATCCGTACAGATGACGTCAGCATGTGGTACAGAATCTGATGTGGACCAACCAGATGTTGACACGTGTCAAGTCCGTACAAGGTGACGTGGCATGTGAGTCAGATGGTACGGACCTATCGGCGGCCGACACGTGGCATCCAGTCAGCGTACGATTTATCCTCATCAGCGTCGATGTGGCAGTCTCCGTCAGCAGATGAGTCAGTTTGGACGGCGAATGGTAGAACGACACGTGGCAGTTTGTCAGCTGCACAGCTGTTATCCACGTCGGCTTCCACGTCAGCAGTGAGTCAGCATACACATCAGCGACAGTTGGCTATGAGTCAGCACCGCGTCAAATGGGTTGTTGACAGGTGGCATTTCCGTGTTTGTTTCCAGCCAACTGCATTCTGCCACGCGGCAGTCTGTTAGAGCGACACTTGTTCCTTCTCCTGCCTCGGCATTGACAGCCTACAAGTTCGTTGTTTGTTTAAAATTTCTGTTGGCTGGGGTTGAACCCACAACCTGTGCCCTCCTATCCGGCCGGTTTACTGATAGACCACATACCTGCCGCTAGCTGTATTCTCTCGGCGGATTCTTTTGTTAAAACAAACAGATTTGTTCGTTGGTAAAAGCCAGCCGGCGGGTTTGGAACCCCAAACCGGCCGGCTAACAAAAGGTTATGCCACCGGTGAGCCATGCAACAGGCTTAGAATATAAAGTGCATCGGTTTATTTTGATAATTGGTGGAAACCGAATGCCTATAAAAATTAAAACAAACCCCCTAATTTGAAAATTAAAACCAACTATAATCCTTTTTTAAGGATTAAATCCAAACCCCCGAAACAATATTAGCACGAAAATGAATACTTGAAGGGCTTAAAATAATTAAGGGGATTTTTATTATGGATTTTTATTCAAATAAGGGAGATTATCCTGATTATTTTAATGTAATTAGGGGATATTAAGATTTTATATGCCAATATGGGAGATTCATAAGGATTTTGGAGAGATAAGGTGGATTTGGGAAATATTTTGTAAATCAATTGGTTAAAGGCCAAATTGAGCAAATTCTTTGTATAAAAAGGGGGCTTGAGGTGAGAGTTGTAGACAAGTTTTTTTCAGGTGACAAAGTCTTGAAGCTGTGGAGTTAATCGAAAGAGAGGTCTTGTGGAGATTCTTTCAGATCATTCTTGCATATTAGAGCGTCGTTACGCTGCCGAAGTGCTTGGAGAATGATTGTGGTGCATTGTAATCGATTTTGGAGTTAATCGGATCGGTCTCTCTATTGGAGTGGACCCGGAGACGTAGTCACTTTCGTGACGAACTCCATTATCAAGCGTTGTTTGCACTTCTCTTCTTCTCTCTCTTTCTGTCTCTCATTTCCTTCCTTTCTGTTATGATCACCTTGATATTACTTTCATTCTGTTATTTCCTTAAGTTAATTTTGATTTAATTAACTTGAAATAATCATTGTAAAAGCATTGTAAAAGTTTAAGCATTTAAACTGCAATCTAGTCTAGATCCTATACAGATCAAGTTGGTATCAGAGCCTAGTTGGCTATTATTGCAGTTATTTGTTTTTTGAATGCTAACGAGATCCAGGATTCAGAAGGGTGAAGGCAAGCTCAAAGACTTTGATCCTGAGATCGGGAAGCGTAGAACATTGTCGAAGATGTCAGTTTCTGGAATGGAGGTTCCTGAAGAAATCAATGAGCAGGAATTCCGAAGAGCATTCCTCGATATGAAGGAAAAGGTGGACATTCTTTTTCAGGAGAGACAAGAACGAAAGGAACGTGAAGAAGGTTCGTCGAAGCAAGAAGATCACAAAGACATGAAAGGGAAACAACATGAAGATGGTGGCAAGCAACCAGATCATCCCTTTTCTTCTTCTCCTCCCTCTTCTCCTTCCCCTTCTTCTTCATCTTCTCCTCATTCTATTTCTTCTAACCCTTTCAAAAGTGGGTATAAGCCTAAAATAAAACTGGATGTAAAATTTGATTTGCCTAAATATTGTGGTGAACTTAATGCTGATAAATTGGATGATTGGATTCAACAAATAGAGGTCTACTATAGAGTCCAAAACTTGTTAGATGATGTTGATAGGATCCAATTGGCTACTCTTCGTTTAGGAGGTACAACCTTAACTTGGTGGGAGAGTAAGTCTAAGGCAGAAGTTTCACAGCATGGTAGAGTCAGTTTAACTTGGGCAGAGTTTATTAATGCTCTTAAGAAGCAGTTTTATCCCCTAGGACATATGCAGCAATTAATGATGGATTGGCAAATGTTTAGGCAAGGGAAAGGTCAAACTGTCCAAGAGTACACCCATGAATTCAGGAAAAGGGCTATTGCTTTGAATGTTCCTTTGTACACTCAGGACACATTGTTGAAGTACATAGGAGGTTTACATTCCTACCTTAGGCATTCCATTTTGGTATTGAACCCTTGTAACTTAGATGAAGTGTCTGTTCAAGCTACACACTTAGAGTCAAGGGGTAAAGGATCTTTTATTGATAATGATGTAAAGAAATCTGTTAAGAATGTAGAGACAGGGAAAGGAAAGAAGGCAGCTACAGTTAAGAAGGATGAGAAACTTTCTTGCACTCATTGTGACAAGGAAGGTCATGATGAAGATCACTGCTGGAAGTTACATCCCGAATTGAAGCCTAAGTGGGCTCAAAGACGTAATCAGAAATAGAAGGGTAAGGACAAATCCATGAATGTTGTTATGGATATTGGTTCATATTCAGATGATGAGACTAAGATAACAGCGATGGGTCTAAAAGGTAAAGCTTCTATTTCTGGTGTTTCTGTTGGTAGTTGTGATTCTTCTTCTACAGTTAATGATTTCTCTGAAGATGCAAAAAGGAATGAGCTTTTTCATTTAAGGGTTATGGCTAAGAACAGTAAAATTGATGCACTCATAGATAGTGGATCTCAGGTGAATTTAATTTCAGAAAGTGTTGTAAAGAACTTGGGATTAAAAACTACACAACTTAAGAAACCTTATCCACTAGGTTGGATTTGTGAAAATGATAAGCTGCAAGTAACGAAACAATGCACCTTAAGGTTCACAATTACTAGTAAATTTGTGGATGAAGTTCAGTTTGATGTAGTTCCACTGGATATCTGTGGGATAGTGCTTGGTAGCCCTTATCTTTATGACAGAAAAGCAATCTTCTACAGGCAACAAAATCATTATCACTTTGTTTAAGGATGGCATTCAGTACATAGTACATTCTCACAAGATTAAGACTGATCAATCTTTTGCAAACATAGGACAGTTAAAGAGGGTAATTAATGCAAGTAAAGAGTTAACTCTTATGTCTGTCAGTACAGGTGGTTCTACACTTGAACTTGGAGTAGCTAACCAGGGTCAGATGTTGCAGGATGCACCCACAGTACAACATGAGAAAATGATTATTGAAAGCATTGATGAATCCTTGGGTAAAAATGTTCCTGTTGTAAAGGATCAAATTGTTGTTGACTTATTTTCTTTCATTTCTGCATTGATGTTCAGCTTGATGCTAGTCAATTTTTGTTGGTTAGTGGCTACGACATTGGATGTAGATGCTTATGGAAGTGACAAAGTTATGTTTATGATCAACAATATTTCTGCAGTCTTCATTGTGCTTGTGAGTCAGGTATTCAGATGTACAGAGGATATAGGACAAGTGGGGAGGCCAAGTCCTCACTTATTGTCAGAGTAAATGCCACTTTTGGAGGTCCAAAAGGTCTTCAGTGGGGAGGCCTGATCTGGTGGACATTTTTTAGTGGAAATTGAAATGTCTCATTTTTCTCCAAAATCTACACCATTAGAAAGATCTCAGCATCCTGGTTCCAACGCAACTCGAACGGAGCGAAAAGGAGTCCGTTTGCACGAGTTATGGCCAGTCAAACCTTGGGTCAAACTGGAATCAGGGGCGTCCAAAAGGTGAAAAAAATGATGTTATTAAAAGTTGTCAAAGTCGGCATCATCGGGAAGAGCTTGTCGCAAGCTTTCCAACGCAATTCGTTTCGTCGAAATCCGACATCGGAGGCTCAAGATACAGCTGGTCAAAGTTTCAGGTTTGACTTGTGGACTGAAGGTACAATGATGACGTCATCATCTGTACAGATGATGTCAGCATGTGGTACAGAATCTGATGTGGACCAACCAGATGTTGACATGTGTCAAGTCCGTACAAGGTGACGTGGCATGTGAGTCAGATGGTACAGACCTATCGGCGGCCGACACGTGGCATCCAGTCAACGTACGATTTATCCTCGTCAGCGTCGATGTGGCAGTCTCCGTCAGCAGATGAGTCAGTTTGGACGGCGAATGGTAGAACGACACGTGGCGGTTTGTCAGCTGCACAACTGTTATCCACGTCGGCTTCCACGTCAGCAGTGAGTCAGCATACACATCAGCGACAGTTGGCTATGAGTCAACACCGCGTCAAATGGGTTGTTGACAGGTGGCATTTCCGTGTTTGTTTCCAGCCAACTGCATTCTGCCACGCGGCAGTCTGTTAGAGCGACACTTGTTCCTTCTCCTGCCTCGGCATTGATAGCCTACAAGTTCGTTGTTTGTTTAAAATTTCTGTTGGCTGGGGTTGAACCCACAACCTGTGCCCTCCTATCCGGCCAGTTTACCGATAGACCACATACCTGCCGCTAGCTGTATTCTCTCGGCGGATTCTTTTGTTAAAACAAACAGATTTGTTCGTTGGTAAAAGCCAGCCGGCGGGTTTGGAACCCCGAACCGGCCGGCTAACAAAAGGTTATGCCACCGGTGAGCCATGCGACAGGCTTAGAATATAAAGTGCATCGGTTTATTTTGATAATTGGTGGAAACCGAATGCCTATAAAAATTAAAACAAACCCCCTAATTTGAAAATTAAAACCAACTATAATCCTTTTTTAAGGATTAAATCCAAACCCCCGAAACAATATTAGCACGAAAATGAATACTTGAAGGGCTTAAAATAATTAAGGGGATTTTTATTATGGATTTTTATTCAAATAAGGGAGATTATCCTGATTATTTTAATGTAATTAGGGGATATTAAGATTTTATATGCCAATATGGGAGATTCATAAGGATTTTGGAGAGATAAGGTGGATTTGGGAAATATTTTGTAAATCAATTGGTTAAAGGCCAAATTGAGCAAATTCTTTGTATAAAAAGGGGGCTTGAGGTGAGAGTTGTAGACAAGTTTTTTTCAGGTGACGAAGTCTTGAAGCTATGGAGTTAATCGAAAGAGAGGTCTTGTGGAGATTCTTTCAGATCATTCTTGCATATTAGAGCGTCGTTACGCTGCCGAAATGCTTGGAGAATGATTGTGGTGCATTGTAATCGATTTTGGAGTTAATCGGATCGGTCTCTCTATTGGAGTGGACCCGGAGACGTAGTCACTTTCGTGACGAACTCCGTTATCAAGCATTGTTTGCACTTCTCTTCTTCTCTCTCTTTCTGTCTCTCATTTCCTTCCTTTCTGTTATGATCACCTTGATATTACTTTCATTCTGTTATTTCCTTAAGTTAATTTTGATTTAATTAACTTGAAATAATCATTGTAAAAGCATTGTAAAAGTTTAAGCATTTAAACTGCAATCTAGTCTAGATCCTATACAGATCAGTCTTGTATTGAAGGAAAAGTGTCCACAAAAAACATTAGGGTTTTGCATTTTTGAACACACAAACTTGATCTTAGACACTCAAAAAATAAGTAAAATTGTGCCCACAAATTTCCAAAACAATAGTGATTTTTGAGAAGCTATGTGACCTAAAATATTTCCATTTATCCTATTCCTTTTCTCCACCCTTCTTTTTGTTGCCAAAATAAATAAAACTGAGGCCCTCTTCTTTCTATGTTCTACCCTTTTCTCTCCAATTCCAAACCCCCACTATTTTCTCATTCTTTGCTAATAACTCTAGTATAATTTACTTCCCTCAAACTCCATGCTAGAAGAAACATAAGGGATTCATGGAGAAGATGGGGGAGAATGGAAACAATTTTAGCTAACTCACTGTAGTCAAATTTCCCACTCTTCTAAAAAATTAAAACCTAAATATTTTTTTCTTTATATATATATTAAGTCAATAATGAAGCATGCTCAATGACACAAGAGGATGTGAGAGTTCTAAATGCATGACAAAGAGAGTTATTCTAATCTTGACTTGATTCTAAGGGCTTAAAAAATAAGGATATTATTTTGACAAATCTATTTGCAATCAAGGTGTCAACAATAAAAAGTTTGACATTTAGGAAAGCTCATACGCCTACAACAAGTCCAACAAAGGACATAACATTCAAAGTGTAACAATCACATTGTTAATGACAGTAAAATTTTCATTATTTTCATCTCAAGTGAATAAAATATGATGCCATGACATAGCAATAAATTTTTTTCTTCAAATAATGTAACTTACACACATAATAAAAATAACACAAATTCCAATTTGTCATTGCATTCCAAAGTAATTTAAAATTCTTCCCAAATCATAGATGTCATATTGAACAAAGATGTCAACAATATACAATGAGGATTCCATTCCAATATAATAATTTCACAAATTACAATATTCCAAGAATGTACACTATTACAACCACAACTCCACCGAGCTTTAGAGCATAAGATATAGATGGTCCAAGAATCCGCCTTTCAAAACCTTGGCCTTTTGTCACCTGTTGAGAAGGAGAAGCATCACTCAAGTGCTTTTTTGCCAACCACAAACTCATATGTGGTCCCCCGCACATCTATCAATGATAGACGACCCTTCCCTTCGATGAAGGTATTGGTTGGGTAACCTTGTATGGCATACCATTCTGAGCTTAGTGTTGTGTCCTACATGACTAGGATTTTATAACCTACTCTAGGTATCCCTCATGCATTCAAATGGACACAGTGAACTGACAATGGAGTCTCAACATCACACTATCTACAGTGGAGTCTTCAGAATTTCACACTACTTTTGCCAAAGTGTTCTCACTCAGTATAATCGAGTGATGGTCTACCATTCACCTACACTATGGAAAGCTCGTTTTGAATTAAGACCACTATATCTATGCTTAGGAAATCCCTCTCCACAGGAAAGCCAATCCCTAGGATAACCTATCTCTTAAACAACCTAAGGTACCACAACTCAATAAGAAAAGTACTAGTTCCCTCCCTTCATAGGATAACAATCCTAGGAATAACTTACTAATCCTCTACCATAAGTAAATATCTAGGTATGAGTGTACCTTAAACTACCCATGTCTAAACATATCTAGTATTAGCATAATCCTAATACTTATGTCAAGCAGTCTCTCCTATCATGGAGTAATTACAAACAATGCACATACAAGTAAATAGTTTCCACTTTTCTTTCAAAGAAAACAATTATTTTCCCTATATGCAAGTAACAAGTTAAGACTAGTTTAAAAAAACAATACATAGCTCTTCTAAACATAGAATAAACATAAGTAGAATATACTCATGCCTATGATAATCTTTCCAATTGGCTAAAAACAAACACAACACTTCTAGAATAACAAATATCTTGTTATTGATCGTCCAACAAGTTTCATAGTCCTTTGAAAAATGCTACTTCTCACAAGATAATAAACTCATTGTAATACTTAAGGATTCTCCTCTCTCTACTTGGAAAAATATTATAGGAAGAATATAACTAAAATGCAAAAATTGCTTAGAAATATTGCATAGAAAAGCACGTAAACTTGTATGATGAAGGCATCCCAAATAGATGAACTCATTCCTCTATTTATATAACAACCGGGTGCTCTCATAGCCTATAGATTAGGCATGATCCTTGGCAGAAAAATGCATGCATAGAAACACATTTAACTTAGCCAAAAGGTTGTGAATTTGCAAGCTCTTACTCAACTTAAGTAGCTACAAATCAAATCTCAAATTTGACAGCAAATAAAGACCAATTCAAATATGCATATGCTAGAATTCGATTTGCATCTCCAAAAAGACATCTACAGTTAAGAGGATTCAAAGGTGGCACCAATATCATAACTATCATTTCAGAGATGGTGTGAATTCCTTCAAGGAGGATTTAGTAAAAAACAAGTGAATGACATTTAAGCTTGTGTCGACCAAGTCAAAGGATGAGTCGATTCCTATATTTAATTGGATTGACATAGTTGTTGAAATGCTTTTACAGTTATTTGATCATTTCCAACTATCATGATAATTCTGTTTACTAAGTCAAATTTTCCTCATAAACAGGCGTCGACCTTTTCTATTTGATCATCAACTTAAATGTTTTTGTTTTGCAGATTTACAAAACTCTTTTGATTGATGATAGCAAGAGCACTAAAAGCGGCCCAAAGTATACAGTCATAGCTATTAAAAAAGTTAGCCTCCAAGTTATTCATGGTAATCAACTTTAAACCCATACATATAGCATGATAATTTAGCTTATATTCATTGCTCAAAATAATCGATTTCAAAGAAAATATCTTTATAAACATATATGTATTTATATTCACAAATAATATATATATATATATATATATATATATATATATATATATATATATATATATATTATAACACACACACCACACACACACACACACATATATATGTATATGTATATGTTAATATATTTCCACATTTATCATATGCTTCAATAAGCATGTATATATAATCGATATACAAAGGAATACACCAAGATAATATTATGACATTTAATATCGATCATATATATATATATATTTGATTGCACCATTAAGCATATACACATGTATTCTTATACACACATATACACTTATACATATAATTACATATTTAATATGTTTACACACACACATATATCAAGTTATCCCTTCTTATCCTATTCTCGTCGATACACACATTCGTTAAGTATATATATATATATATATATATATATATATATATATATATATTCACATATATATAATTGATCCCCCATGTGAGTATGTTTGTGATTATTTCTACTTACACATACATGCATATGATTATGCTCTCACACATGAATCAATGTTTGTACATACTCATATGCACGCATACTTTTGATGTAGATATGTATCGACGAAAAGCTCAGAGACACATAATATCATAATAACATTTATATACATATATGCATGTCTATACATATGTCGTCACAGTTGTATGGACATCCCATTATATCCATTGTACATGTATGTCGACATATGCATATATCTTGAAATACACAATCAATCGCACAAACAAGTACAATAACATGAGGAAGGAATCACAAGCTCAAATAGATAATATTCAACTAGGCATGCATTCAGTAATAATCAAGACCCTTTCAAATGCAGAAACATTACCCTAAGGGTGCTTACCTACTTCCCACATGATAACCTGACTCAATCATTCTACTGTGGTGTGTGTAAGCTTAGATAAGTTACATTACTGGTTAGCTAACCAAGACCTTCTCTTGAGTGATACTTCCCCTTCGCCTAGAGGAATGAACATATACCTGCATCCATATTCTCAAAATATGTCCAAGGTAGTCATCTATTCAACAAAATATGCATTACACATAATACATCTCCATCCATTTCACATAAATGCATTCCTTCATGTAATATTTAAATGAGATGGCATTTATTCATAAAGTAGTGATAACAAAATGCACACAAAATTTATTCATACATTGAATTCACATTACATTTATATTTTACTGTACATAGTAATATTAAATGGGATATAACATACTTCCCCCCTTGTGAATCATCGTCCCCAATGATCTATATCACTTTAACATAGAGATAAATTCAAATAAATTTTTACTTAGCATTCTCAAAATATGTAAGATTTATAAACATTCATCCTATATAGCATTACTCCTTTCAACCTTGTCCCCCATAGACTTTGCATCAAATGTCCTTGCTATCGCATAGGGAAAACTTGTATGTCCCACACATACTTACTCTTTCAAGAGCTTAGGTGTTATATTCATAATATATCTTATGTACATTCCATGTACATTAATATATGAATAACATATGACACCTATACTATGGTGACTAGAAGGCACACTCTCATTGGCTCACAAATTTATCCTTAGTATAATCCAAATAGAAAGGAATAACAATGCATTATACACTACACCATGGGTCCCATCCTTCCCTTTGGTATTTACACTTCAAACAACTCAGAAGATGAGTCCGTCCATCACTTACACACCTATTTACTTTAACCAAAAGTAATGGCCTTGATCACTTGTCTGTTTTGAGCACAATTTTTCTCTTGGACATCTTTCATTTATGATACTATTTCACACTTAAGCTTTGTATCAACAATGTTTCTTTGATCTCTTCGATCTCTTCGATCTATTACTCCTCTTGACAAACTATCAAGTCTAAGGTTAACCCTATTCCCTAGCCTATTTTAGCCTAATAGAGTTTCCAACCTTCCTTTCCATATAATGGATCAACCTCAATATTAGAAGTTTACAAGTACTCAACAAATCATTTAAGATTTGCTTTTCCTCTTTTGCCTGATTGGTTACAATAATATATTGCTTATTCATTCTATTGAATGTCTCGTAGTGTGGTCATGGTCTACACAACCTTATCATTATTTGATTGTTCACAACTAAGACTACCTTTTAAGGAATTCTACGCTACTACCTCATACAATATATTACTTAGGATTGAAATCCTATAAATCAAGTTTCCAACCATGTTGGTTACCTTGGTGAGTTTGTCCACCACAAATTTATGTCAGTTCCATTGACATAGATAGGTTAAGTTGTCTTGCATTCTACTACTTCCCCTCTGGAATCTCAAGAGAGTAGACATATCCTACCAATTATGACATCTTGTCTTCATTCCTTGGCACATTAGACATTATCTTGCTATATACTTAGCAATATCTTACTCCATCTTTTCTAGGTTTTAGTGGTTCTTCACCCAACAAATAACTCTGTCACCCCAATGTCCTACCTCTGACATCAATTTTCTCATTCCATCCCTTAATTCTCCAAAATTTTGGGTATATAGTCTCTTTTATATTCCATTTTAGTCTATTCTCGACTAAGTGAAAACCTACTTTGTGGACTCATGCCACATGTAACTCCCAACTAATAATGGTTAGGGGTTTTACAGAGATAAACCTCATTTATCTTAGGACATCCATTCCATGAATTTCTTTTGTCCTTGGATTATTTCCAAAGATGTAATCCATCTTTCAACTCAATCTAATTTTCCTAATTAAAATTGGTACTATTTTCAAGTATTTAATCCTCATTCAGTCATGTTGGTTCCTAGAAGATATCAAATTTAATTGCATACCCAATTGTTGAGCATGGAATTCTCTCCTTAGCTTAAGTGGTTCACTTAATCACTTAGGTGAGTCTTAATCTCAATATACCCTAATCTTTAGATTAAGTCCTCAACCATGACTGGTCTGATTATATAGGTTACTCTAACCCTATATGTTCCAATCAAGA
Organism: Sequoia sempervirens; assembly: GCA_007258455.2. Taxonomy (NCBI): domain Eukaryota; kingdom Viridiplantae; phylum Streptophyta; class Pinopsida; order Cupressales; family Cupressaceae; genus Sequoia; species Sequoia sempervirens. The sequence goes on from VDFB02047433.1 coordinate 21,420, forward strand.
CCAAATGTAAAACTCAACCCAAATAAGTTATTTCCAACATATAGGTGTTAATGAGTAGCCTAGTACATATTCCAACCCAATAGGTAAAACTTAACCTAAGGTTTCTCTCTTTAATCAAATGAACTTCTCATCCCAAATAGGTTATTCTTAACCCAAGGTTTCATTTGAGTATAAAGTATGATCAAATAATCATTGCAATAAAGATATTTTGATGTGGTTCACATAACATCACATCATATCTTACATACCTTTACTTTTGCAATGCTAACCCTTATCATTCCCAAGGTTCCTTAGCATAGTGGGCTGCAACATCAAGTTGCTTCACAACATTGATATATTTCACAATATGTAGTATTACTACCTGTGAATAGAAATAACATCATTATCTAAATCCCCCATATTAGGTATATAGGAGTTTAGAGACACTTTCATTTAATTCATGAGTAATCTAGATCTTCAATTGTCTATCTCATAGACAATGATCTTCTCTTTCATGACCAAGTTATCTACCTATCCTTTCCTTAAGGCATCAATGATAATAGCTATCAATTTTACAATCAATATATATACAAGGTATGGTGTGATAATAGGTCACAACTCTTGACCTTTTCACTCTTTCTCTACAAGAAATTACAATACCTAATCCTCGTGGTCATGAGGTATATGACTTAATTGTCATCATGACTTATTAAGAAGTCAAGGTTCTTCCAAATCAAAAACATATCCATGCTTTTCATTGGGCGGGGTACTTAATATGAGTCAATCCACTCTCTTCCTTCTGCCCTTTAGTGTTTTCACAACATTAGATCAACTCAAAGTTGAACTCCTAGCAAATATTTGCTTTCATGAAATGATTTAACATTCCTTGTTGTTGGATTTCTATGGCCTTTTCTTGCCTTAATGACATACCTTAAATATACTTTTTCCCAAAGTTAGGTTCCTTGTTGATTTCTAACTCATAGGTTCAACATTTTGGATCATCCAATAGGATATCTAATGAATAATCAACAACTTTACAAGATAACATTCATTGTTACTCTTTCCAATATCCCCCTTGTGGAGGAATATCCATACTCACAAGCCTCTTTTGTTGAAGTACTCTTCAACTTAGAGAGTTGTTTCCTTACAACTTCTATTGATTTGACACATAGCGTCATATCAAATTCCATTTCCTTTTGGAACCTCTAATGTATGTAGGTTTTTATTGACACGTTGGTGAGTTCTACTTATACTCCAACCAATCTTATGTACTCTCCAAATCTTTGTTAGATCAATATGTTTTACCTTTTCAGGATTCTTTCTCACACTCACCTTTCCAAGTGATTTTGTCCCAAATCTTGGTACATTGTGACCTTATACACTCTAAGGTTTACTTGGTTTCTTTTCTCACCTTAACAAAAACTCCAAATTGTTCTCATCAATTTTGGCTGGTGGAAACATGTCCACTTCTTGATTACTTCTTTATGACCATTATGGTTTTTTCCCTTATTCCTAAGATACTACCTCTTTTCTTATAGGTTCCTAGCCTTGAACATAAATTAAATTCAAGTCAAGAGTTCTCCAACCTCTTAGATGCTTCCTTCGTTGACTTTCTACTTTGATCCATATTATGCCAATAATAAATACTCATGGATTCATAGTATTCTTCCTAAATCCAAGAATCCTTGACTATGTGACTATAGGTTGCTATCAATAAGGGAGATTCTCTTAATCTTCTTTATCCCTCAGAGTTTATATCTATCTGTAGGATTAAGGTATATATTGGTTATTCTTCCTAACCTTCCTACATAACCTGATTGCATAATCTTCCACAATCTAAGGGGATATAATAAAAAGTTGTTGGTTTA
>VDFB02047434.1:0-67526 GCA_007258455.2 Sequoia sempervirens
AGTATCAATAGACAAGCCATTGGACTCTATACTTTGATAGGTCCCACACTCAACATGGCTTTGGAGTCAATGTTCTATTTCTCACACCATAGGGAGATAGTATACCCAAGGCATATAGGATCACTTTCCCATGTACAAACTATATCTCAGAGTATGAATCTTTGATCACAAGGCTCAAAATGGCTATTGAATGGAGAATAAAAGATCTACATATCTTTAGAGACTCTCAACTAGTGATTAGATAGGTGAACGATGAATACGAGACAAAAGATGATAAATTGTTGCTATATAAAAGGATGGTGGAAAAATTCAATGAATACTTTGTTAGAATAACCTTTGAGAAAGTTCCTTGGATCAACAATAGAGTTGCTAACACGATGACAATAATAGGCTCACTATATGATATTCCCCAGAATGTTCCTAAGTATGATTTCCTCATGGAAAAATTGCTCGTACCTACATTCGACATCTCAGAATTAGATTTGGTATGTGTTGTTGGTCCTAACTCCCCATGGTACCAAGACACCTTTGACTACATCTAGCATGGTATCATGCCACTTGACCTAACAACTACTCAAAAGAAAACCTTCACCTGTAGAACTTCTCGCTTCACAATCCTAGGAGATACCCTATATCGTCATAGTCTAGATGGTATGTTACTCTAGTGTCTCAATGTAGAAGAAGCACAAATATCCTTACAAGAGGTACACGAAGGTATTTGCGAGTCCCACTCTAACAGACCTAACCTAGTCCAAAAATTGCTTAGAACAGGGTATTATTGGCCCTCCATGGAATAGGAATGCATGCAGTATTCTAGAAAGTGTCATGAATGCCAACAACATAGTGATCTTGTGCATGCACCGACACATGAATTGAGACCCATTACCACACCATGGCCTTTCTTGCAATGGGGATTAGACCTGGTAGGTATGATTTTGCCTGCTTCATCTAATAGGCACAAGTTTATTAGCACAACAACAAATTATTTCACTAAATGGGTAGAGGAAATTCTATTGACCTATATCACTAGAAAACAAATATCAAAATTCATTTTAAATTATCTGATCCGTATGTATGGAATTCCCCAAACTATAATAACAGACAATAGAGCCCCATTCAAAAATCAAGACCTCCAAGAACTTTGCTCCCAATTTTCTATCCAACGTAGATTTTCCACGCCCTATTAGCCCTAAGGAAATGGTTAGGCTGAGGTGTCTAATAAAACCATATTGAAAATGCTCAAAAATATTGTTAATGAAGCAGGTCATGATTGGCATTTATAGCTAAACCCAGCATTATGGGCTTATCGATCCAGGCTAAATGAATTAGAGCTCCTAGATTAAAGACATTTGAGTGTGTTAAACCATCTGTAGGTTTATAAGAATTGACTCAAATGAAGCTATGATAAAATAATCAAGGAAAAGAACTTTCAAATAGGTGACTTGGTCCTTAAGGAGAATCAGAAGGTACAACTAAATTAGTATGGGAAAGGAAAATTTGAACCCAACTAGTTAGGCCCATTTATCATCACATAAAGCTATGGTTCTGGGGCATATAAGTTGGCCACTCTTGAAGGAGAACCTTTGGTAGAACCGTTGAACAACAACCACCTTAAGAAATTATACATATGAAGCATGTTAGAATACCCCACGCAAAAGGGTAAAAATCCAAAAAAATAGAAAAGATAAAAAATACAAAAAAAAATTAAAAAATCAAAGAACAAGAAAAATAGTAAAGAGAAATAAAACATTCTTTGGGTGAAAACCACTTTGTGGCACTCCTAGAACAGGTACCATAACTTGAAAACCTGGTAAACAAGTGCTATGTTTGAATAAGACTCACATCATTATCTATTGGTACTATCCACAACATCCACCCATTCATTTCATAATAAAACATGTATCCAACCATGGCTTGTTATTGATTAAGGAAAGTAGTCTTGTCTCCAACTAGGGGAAAGTTCTTGAAGATTATCATGGATTAGATCTTGGAACGTCCTATCATGGTTAAAAACAAAAAATCAAAAACATATGAAAAACAACAAAGTCAAAAACATGTAAAAATATCAACATTCGCTTGAAGCTCACAACTAGTTCAAGTAGATTTCCCGCAACATATCCTCTAGACACAAAAATGGAATATCAATCTAGATTATCAATGTTGTTTATCCAAAAATAGTTTATGCTTTAAATCAAACAGTCGAACTACGTGGTCTCTACATGTACAACGTAGACAATGCTTAACAACCCTTGAGACCATAGGTTAGTCCCCTTAGGTTTCTACCATGCTTTATTTCAACTTAGTCAAAAATTCAAAATCCAAAAACAATAAAAAATCCAAAATCCAAAAACATTCACAAAATAGAAAAGGTCAAAAACATTCAAACCAAGTGAACTATGAACCTCTGTGTGTACAATATAGGCTTGATGTTTATCTTTGATGAGCCCCCGAGGCCCTAGGTTAGTCCCCTGAAAACAACAAAAATAACATCATAAAACTTAGAAAATAAAAAAGATCATAGCCCTGTCAGCAAAATCCACAATAAAATTTTCACCCATAATAAATAAATCGTTGCACTCACCCTTTGACGATAGATACAAAAAAACAAAGCAAACATCAAAAGCTAGAAATTTCAAGCAAACAATCACAAAGATTTGATTACAAATAGACAAAAAAAATTTCCAAAGTATCAACTACCTATCTTTGACAATTCACCATCAACATCCTAAGAAATTCACCATCAACATCCTTAATAGATCTATTCATACGATAGACATGATCAACAATGGATGATAGTCCTGAAACCTCAAATAGATATGGAAAGTGATACCGCAACTTTTTTTTATTATCATTTTGTAGTCTTATTTTTTATGATTTATTTTATTGACTCATTCCTAGGATATCTCGAGGATGTCCATAAGGATTTAGAGAAGGAATGGGGGCAATTGAGTGTCATTTCGATTTGTTTTTTGTAAGATATTTTTGTAATACTACCATGGAAAATACTTGCTTTATTGAGTGCATAAGAGTTGTGTTGAAGCAATTCATGAAGCAGTTGCATGTTAGGTGTTCTATACCTCTCTGTGTGACTAGTTCAAAAAGTTTTTAACACAACCCGATTATATACTTTAAAAAAAGTTTTCATATGTCTGGTATGAGCAAGAATACTCTTTGTTTGTGGAGTCAAAGTCCATGCAATGGATGCAAAGTCACCTTGGTCATTAATACCCTAGTGCATCGTATTTGTTTGCTACATCAAACAAGATTTTTTAAAACTAAGAAGTCTCCAAGCAAAGAAAAAGAAATAATCATCAACAACTAACAACATCAAATTTCTATGCATCATAAAAAATTTCTTCTAACTAACATCCATCCTGCATCACAAATGCATTAGTATCAAATCCATACTACATCAACAATGTTGTCAATATATATCATGATGATAATAAAAACAATGAAAACATTATGTATCATGTATAAGGCATATATCTATCATCCATACATTATCTAAACATCATATATCAAAACAATATATTGATTATCCATAATAAAACATCATACGATATAAAGTATGATCCATCCATCCATGTCATATGCATACATCAAAAAAGTACAAAAACATATATAAATATACATGATCATACATAGTCATTCATGATCATCACATAAACACATAATGAGCCAAATCGAAGAGGGTATATCTCATAAATATCATCATAAAAAAAGGGAGAACATCATAGTACATCATCATCAGTGAAACAAGTGTGATAGGATAATACAAAATAATACATATATATGGGGCCTCGACTAGGCCGATGAATATATATACAAAAAATCATGTCTACAATACGTCTCTGAGTAATAAACATGAAGATCAAGTACAAATATAAAACTGCTTGACAAGAAGGAGAGAACTCTATAGACCAGGTTGTGAATCACCATCTAGTGTTGGAAATTGGATTGCATCAAATGGTTGTTATTAATGGCAGCAGGTTGCCATTGGTGTCAACACAGTATTGAATGAATGAGATAGTTACTGAAAGCTATTTTCTATTGAAGATGATCATTATATTTGGTCTGGTATGACTGGTCTAGTGTGTTAATTATTAAGGTCTTGTTTTCTACCCTAAGATAAGCTATGATTATGATATTCAAAGATCTTGCCTGACTCATCTATACAATATATTACGAATACTAGTTATGCTTTATGGATGTTATCCAACTTGGTACAATGCTTAAGTCATATATGGTGCTGACCTAATTGATGATCATGATATGATTGTATATATATATATATATAAGATGTTTTGAGGAATGAAAGAGAGAGTAGTGAGTGGTATGAGAAAGAGGAAAAAGGAGAAGTGAGAAGCGTGTGTACTAAGTAGAAGAAAAGTGTGAGAACCTGAATGCTTTATCAACTATGATCAGTGTAGTTTTATTGAGTGATTACTATGTGCAATAGTACTTCATATTTTGAGCTTCAGTGGAATTGAACCCTGCACATTGAAGTTGTATTCTATTAGTTCAATCTTTTGGCAGTGAGTCTTAACTTTTGTACTCTAGTGGTGAGCCATCTTTTGTATCTCTGGGTTGTAGCCCTATGGACAGTGAGTCCTCATTTCAAGTAGTGAGCCTTTTTGTAATTGGTTTTGATATTCTCTATAGTGTGAGTTAATCCTCACCATGGTTTTTCCCTTATTGGGTTTTCCATGTAAATTTGGTGTTACTGTATTTATGTGTTGGATTTGAATTTCTACATTGATTTATGGTGATCAATCATTTAAGCAATTTCATATATTAGATCTGGTGATTGAAATGTAGGTTAAAATCTATGAAAACTAATTCATCCCCCTCTTAGTTGTCCTATTCAACATCTAGATTTGGTTATCTGATGGAATGCTCGCCTAACTTAGTACCACCCCCACCTCCTGCAACACTAGGCTCTCCAATCCATGGATTCTGAGCAGCCCTAAGAATAGTAGCATGGTTTGATAGTATGTTGACATTTGTAATAGCCGATCTTGCTCAGCTCATATACTGTCACGCTCTATCCTCAAACTATCCCTATCAATAGTAACACCCTATAACTGTGTCTCAGCCTGAGGTGATGACCAATCTTTGTGTCTCACTTTTCTTTGAAGCCATCTCACTCCTATCGAGCAGTATCTCTCTCTACTATTGCTATGGAAAGTTGTGCCTGTAAGGCCTATTGTCATGCTATCTTTTCCGCTAATTGAGCACCTCCATCCCTAGGTGGTGGAGGGGGACCTGGAACCTGTCTTGGACCCTGTGCCTAATCACCTTGTGCTACATCCTGTCTGACGTGACCAAGCTGCTCTACAAGAGCCTCAATATGTTGTCGCTCCTTGCAATGAACTATAATGCATGCTCTACCTAATGCGGGATCACCACTAGGATCTATGAATCTTAAAGGCACACGTCATACCCACCACTGATCAAAATCAAGAGTGGTACTCAGATCTGGTGAACCAACCGGCCAACCCAATCCTAATGGGGCAAGTGATTTGAATGTAGCAACAACATCTTTGTTTGCCTAATGACCCCATACACAGACCTCTCTAGTGATTTGATTGAATCGAGACTCATAAGTATCTAGAAACTATCCCTATCTCTCTCCAAACTGTCGGCATACTCTATTAGGTAGGTACCACTCTAGAAGATAATGAGAGTGACCAATCAACCATCTGGTTTTTTGACAATACACAAGCTACTCCAGATCCTCTAGCCATGCCTCACAATCCATATAGGGTCTCCAAAAAAAACCTGGCATGTCATTGAACACACGACACCAGTATAGAAGATCCCCAGGAAAGGTGTAATGTAAGAAATATCCATAATGATACGAGTACGGATCCCTAGCAGTACGATCCTGTATCCCATTAGGCTAAGCAATTGCAAAAGAGAGACACTTGTGGAAGTAGATTTCTTGCCTTGATATACAACCTCATGCATATCTCTATAGAGGTGGGAAAGAAGACATAGACCCCATGCATATCTGCTTCCATGCTTGAATATATCCTCAATGCAAATACCCCATCCAACAAGAAATTGATGACCTCTCCTATCAACAACAACTAGTCCTCAAATCAAGCCACAAAGAACAAGGGAAATAGGGTCTACACTACTAAAAAACTTTGATAAATCAATCTTAGACCGCCGAACCTCCAAGTGTCTGACACCCAGCACATGCCGCATGACACAAGTACCTCATTGAATGTGGTATGTCACAAGCTCACCATGGACAGGAATGTAGAGAATCCTCCACACATCCTCGAGTGTAATGGTCGCCTCTCCTAAAGGTAAATGGAATGAGGAAGTCTTTGAATTCCACCACTCCACGAGTGTGGTCATTATCACAATGTGAGATCAGATGGGAGGCATGTAACAAATATGATGAAGCCCACCACATCTAGGAAATCTTACTCCAACACATCAAAGCGGGCGATTGGATCAAATAGATCTCGAGGTTGTCTCTCCCTCGACTATAGTGGTTTAAGGACCAACTGCATCATTTTAACCCATGATGTTAGGGTTTCACTCTGAATGTGCAAAACAAAACAAAAATGATGAAAAATGAGACTCAAGGTTCAAAAATAGGCAAAAGTGAGAAAAATTTAGCAAAAGTGATGAAGTTAATAACAAAAGTGATGGAAAAAGGCAAGTGCACTGGTTTAAGTCAAGTGTGCCAGAATCAAAAGCACATAGTTTTATCAAAGGCGAAAGTTTATATCAAGTGTGACCAAAATGACCCAGAGCAATCAAAATCAACCAAATAGAGCAAAGGTGAAAAATTAAGTCAAAAGTGAAGACCTAGAGCAAATGCACAAAAATAGAGCAAGAGTGAGCTTTCTAAACTGAAAAATGCATAGAAACCGTAGCAAAGGCATTGAAAACCTAAACTCCTACTTTTGACATGATGAACTTTGCACACAAATTACAAGAACATGACAAGATGAAAACAAGAAGTAAGAGGGTACATATCGGGCCACCGATGCCTGTGGGCCATCCAAACTCTCGAACCAGGCCCAAATGATGTGGGGCTCCCTGAATCCTAGGCATTGCTCCTTGACAATTGACAAAATGGAAAATCCAGAGAGAAAATTTTAGTATAGGATCAAAGCACAAATGAGGTAATTAGAACCCTGATTTCCTATTTTAACCCTAAAAAAACCCTTATTTCACCTAGGAAACCCTAATTTTTACTTAATGAACCTTACTGCATTCAAATTAGGACTTCTTGGGAACATCAGAATGAGAAATGAGGGACCTATAGACTTAATTTTTCATCTTAAACACATCTAAACTGAAATAGAACAATCGTGAACCTAACCTCAAAATCAAAATTTTTGGCCAACCTCTCGAGGGGATAGCACAAAGTCCTACCATCATTTTGCTGAACACCGGGGCATAGTGGGGCATAATTTTTTTTCAAAATCTTGATCTTAACATCGAATCTTTGAAAAAAAAGCAACTTGTACTTTGTATCAAAGAGGGGCAAAATATAGACATGCAAAATTGACTTAACACCTATCACACATATTAAACGACATTTTCATATCATCGATATCATTATCATTGAACATCACTACATTTCACATCAATTTCATCCAAAACCCTAATTTCCCCTATGAATTGAATAATAAAACATTATTTAATTAATTCATTTTTTCATCATTTTCAACGAATTAAATAAATTCTATTTATTTAATAAAGTCCTAAAAACCCTATTTTTGCTATTAATTGAATAAGTCGACATTATTTAATTAATTCACATTTCTATCATTTAGACCAATTAAATAAATTATATTTATTTAATAAAGTCCTAATCTAACTTTATTCGTCTTGATTAGTTAAATAACAACAATTATTTAATTATGTCGCTAAATCACTTTATTCCCCTAAAGTTGAATAAATTATTAAATCATAATAATTTAATTACAACACTTTCCCTCCAAATTTGAATAAATTAAATCAAACTATTCAAAATATTATCAAAAATCAAATCAAACTAATGCAACTTTATTTGCAAAAGTTAAACTTGATTTGCACATTCAAATCCAAAATGAATGAATGAATTAAATCTATTAATTAATCATTCTCAACCACTTTCCTGATTGAGTAAATTACTATCCCCTGATTTCTCAATCTAATCTTGACAGATCAATCTATTCCTGATTGAGTAAATTATGATCTCCTAACTGATCAATCTATTCCTCAATCCCACTGATCATTCAATCTATTTCTTCAATTACACAAATTGTGCAATCTATTTTGCATAGATTATTCATGTCTAAATCTTCTCAACATCTCTCAACCATCGATCTTGATTCAACATTGTTTACTCCTGATCGTCCATTTCAAATCACATTTTCAATATAACAAGCCTCTTTCCTCACAAAAAAAGGATCGAAGAGTCAACGTAATTTACACAACAAAGTAGTACCGATATTCACAATCACCATCGATAGAGCTTCAACATACCTTCGATCAACCATACATGCATCGTTCTTTAAGCTTTCACACATGAACTATGGAGGCTTCATAGTGATATGAGCAACCACATCCTCACGAATATAATCCAATATGAGATGGGTAATGGTTTTGTTATTGAATTCAATTGTTTTTTATGCATTTCATTTACATGTTCTTGAATTTAGTATTCTTAATTTTTCATTTCGTAAGTTTAGGAATAGATCTTAGATTAGTGTTCTTGATTATAGATTATATTCTATTTCAGATACGTTTATCTTATTTATGTCTATGATTTTCCCCCTCACATAATAACTTTTTAGAAAAACTTTAAGTTTGATAAATGTCACCTATCCTCTTCCACAACTTGAATGTAGTGTCTTCTATGGAGACATTAAAGAGGATGGAATCCCTGAGACACAACTGTATGGTTCCTCATGCCTTCTTGTCTAACTTTTTCCAATCTTCATCAAACATTGCAGCTGGTTTACTCTCTTGTGAAACTAGAAACCACTAATCTTTCTCTTCAAGGAGATCCTCCATCTTTAGTTTCCACTTATCGTATCTTGTACCATTGAATTTATCAATATCTTGGCGAGAGGTAGAATGTACAATGCATACTTTTATTTAGCACCAATTTCCTCTTAATAATTTTCATATGACTTATGTTGTTGGACTTAGTCTACCCATTACCTTGGGGATGATAGGGAAAAGATAAGATGAGATTAATTTCATAATAATTGCATAATTTTTAAAATTATGTGATCTAAAGCACATGGAATTATCCATTATGATGTTTTGTAGGTACACCAAATATAGTTATGACATTTTTTAGTAAAAAATAAATTACTACCTTGGATGTAGTATTGTGGATTGGGATTGCCTCAACTCTTTTGGTGAAGTAATTGGTTTCCACAAGGATCCACTGGTATCACTTCATATACTTCTCTTGTATTTAACCTATGAATTCAACTCCCAAATGTTGGAAAGGAGCATCTACAATCATTGATAAGAGATGGAGATCACTTGTAAACTTAAGTTTACCAACAAAATTTTGACACACTCATCACATTTCCTTACTCTTTCAACCACATTTTTAAGTAGAGTAGGCCATCGAAAACCAACTCTAAGAAACATTTATGTGTAGTTATTTTGGCTTTGAAATGACCCCCAAAGATTCCTTGATGACTATTCTTGATTCAAACATTTGAGTAGTAGTCCACTCGGATCTCTCCACATCAAACTATCACAAATCAACACATACTTTTGTGGTCATTTGCTAACTTTTGTTCATCCCAATTAGATATTTTATATTCATCAAATAGAAGATAATGTTTTTATACTAGGGATCATGTTTCAATGAGACATTAGCATGCGTATAACCAATATCAATTCCATTTATCTCAACAACCTCCAACTTTGCATTTTCCATTGATTTTCATAAACCTTGATGTATTACCAACTGGTTTTTTGAGATTTGATTTCATACTCTTGGATCGTGTTGATTTGCATGCATATTTTCCCTAAATCTTCCTACTAATTAAGGATATCCTTCATGACTATGTGTGAAACATATGTGATTACTTTTGCATTGATCAAGTATGGCTAATAGTTCTTCACAACCATGACTAACCTGTATATGTGTGCTTCTCCATTTTCAAATACTTTAGCTTTGATTCTCACAATGATTTAATTACTTTCGAGCATGTGTTGTGCATATTGATTAATTTCTCTTAAGCATGTATTGTACACGTTAAGTAATTACTCTAGAGCATGTTGTGTTTTGAATAAAAAATGTTCCTCCTAGATTGTGTCATAGTTATGAGGGCCAAAACCACTAAAATATTCCTCAGGTGAGTGATATTCCCAAGTGCTCTAATCTAGCTAATTATCACTTATTATCATTCAAAGATATTTAGAATTATAATTAAATGGGATGGATATATATATTTTTTGGTTGGTAACACGAGATTTTATATTGCTTGAAAATAAATGTTATATCCAAATTCACTTTTGGTACCTACCAAAAAACCTCCAACAGATAAAAACAAGCATCTTAACATGAAGATAAAAAACACTTGACCCCTTATCCCCTATTTCTGCTAAACAGACAAGATCCTACCGCCAACAACCTACAACCATTCCCCATAAAGAACTTCCAGAACCCATAAAACCCCACCAACCCAAGACCAAAATTACACCAAATTACTAACAGTAGCAGGAATTACAATAAAAAAAGGAGCAAAAAAGACCATAGAAGGTCCTTTCATTCGTGTGCACTACTCGAGCCCGATGGTCCTTCACCTAGCTCTTTCACATGCTTCTTCTTCTGGGGTCTGCTCTGCTTCTTCTTCAGATGTTTCCTCTTGCTCTTCACTTTCACCACCTTGCCCTATGCTTCCAACTTAGCCTTCTTGATAAACTCTTCAACCTCCATGAGTTCAATAAAGATCTTGAGCGCTTTCCATCCCAATCTAGCTTCTTCCTGACACTAAGATTTAAAATTCCCTTTTGGCCATCGAATGAATGGCTTAAGTCTCGAAACCCCATAGAGTAACTCCATTTCTTCATCAATAATTCCTTCTGAGATATCCAGGCCAACCCCAGTACCCCCCATTCCAAAATTGACTCCATGTTCACCAAAAAATCCTCATGCACAATTTTCTTCATTACTTTGCACACCATTTCCATAGATTCTCCCAAGTCAAGACCTGAAGCTGCAATCAAGGAATAAACATCTAGATTTGTTCTAAGTCTGTGTATTAGAGCGCCAAAATCCCTACCTAAGATCATTCTTACACACTGCACAAGCTTGTCATCTTCAATGAGGAATAAACCCCCTAATCTCTTCCTCGACACATCACCAAAAAATGAACTCAGTTGCCTTCATGATCAAAAAGTAAAATTGGCCTCCATTTCTTCTAAAAAAACACCACCTTCACCACCACCTCATTACTGCCAAGCATTTTTTCCTCTTCAAAATGCGAGGATAATCATCATTGCCTCGGGTTATAAAACCAAACTTAAACACCGACTTCAAATTAAATGCTTCAATTACTGCAAGGCCACCACCCGACTTCTCCATCTCTCACTAGTCTTTTCAAACTATCAGACACTGGCTACCACCCTATGCATTCAATTCATATTGTCAAAAACTCTGCTAACATTAAGTCTCTAAAGTCTTCAAATTTGAAATCACCCACCTCACCAAAAGATAGCGCCCATTTAGATAGCACATTTGCTTCAACATTTCCACCTCGTCTAATATGGCTCACCAAAAATCTTTCAAGAGTGACTAGTTCTTCTCTAATTTGTTAAACCACATATTGAAGGCGCCATGCATGAATAGATCCATTCATCACTTCTTGGACTATTATCATCGAGTCCCTTTCTAAGTGGATCTTTTTAGCACCTAAATTTTTACCACACTTGATTGCCAACAGGACTGCTATAGCTTCTGCTGTATTGTTCGTTCCTTCCATCAATTTATTTGCTCCTAGCACTTCCACATCACCATTCTAGTCTCAAATTATAAATCCGACCCCTGAAGGGCCAGGATTTCCCTTTGAAGCCCCATCAAAGTTTATCTTCCACCAGCCTTCTGATGGTCTTTCCCAAATAACCATCCTACACTTCTTCTTAGTTGGATTTACCCAACTTGGCCCCTTAATGGGCAAAGGGATGGATATATTTAATTAAAATATCTAAATATGTTATTTATTTTCTTTTGATAATATTCATATTGTTGGATAACAATTTTATATATTAATGATTGTGATCATAAATGTTTTAAATATTAAGCTAGTTAATATTGATAAACAAAAAAATTTGTGCATTTTTTTATACATTATAGATGTACTTTATAATCCTTAAACTTAGATAATACCACTAATAATTTCAATGTTATACAAACTTAACTTTGATATATTAAATCTATATAATTTTATATTCTCAAGAAAAGTAACATTACAATGGGTATATATATATTTATATTTATGTTACAACTATAAGATCAAGTTGATTTTGTACATATCTCCTCTCATAGATTAGTTTATGAAATGTATTTTGCACCTTTTCTTCCTTTCAAACCTAGATAAATGAGTTGGGACTAATATTAGAAATTATAATAAATAATGAGTGAAAATTAAATAAATTAAATTTTGAGGTATTTATCTCTAGATACAATAAATAACTTATACAATATTTAATGCCCCAACTTTTATATCAAGAAATCAATAAGCAATGAATACACCAATATTTTTTTGTGTTACAATTGTGACACACACATATTACAAGTCATGCTTACACAAATTATGTTACTTAAATTGAGCAATATTATGACTAAAGCACATGAAAACACAAGTACAAGATTACATAAGATATATGAAAATAAAATAAAACACATCAATAGAAGATTTATACAACCATTGTGGAATAACAACAAAATGATAAATAAAGTGCACAACTCTCATCGCCAACACATATATAAGAAAATAAAAGAAAGGAATAAATCACACTATAGTCCATTTATAATACATCCAAAACAATAATAAAATAACTAAGAAATATATTCATAACATCAAAGCATCCTTTCAAGTAAGCTATCAGTAGTTGGTCACAAGATGCACCCACAAATAGCACTGTTAGTCAAGGCGGAGCTACAAAAACTGATGGATGTTGGATTCATCAGACCTATAGATTATCTTGAGTGGGTATCCAACCTCGTACCAATGTCGAAAAAAATTGGGGGCATATGGATTTGTACAAAATTCAAAGATCTTAACAAGACATGCCCTAAGGGTGACTTCCCCCTTCCCAACATAAACATAATAGTGGATCTAATTGCTGATCATGAAATGCTTTCACTAATGGACAAATTTTTTGGGTACAACTAGATAAAGATAGCCCCCAAGGATCAACAAAAAACAAATTTGGGTGTCATAACCCAATTTTATTGCATATTTATTATAATATGGTAAATTGAATTATTGAAGAAATTCAATATAAATTAAATGGAAATTTTAAAATTCTCGAAATAGATTAAAAGAAGTTGATTGATGTTGAGTAAGCGATCTTTTGAAATTATCTTATATGTTGAATGGAATTGAACATTACTTATGAATTTTGCAAGTGCAAGTGTGTGCAGTTGCAGGGTGACAGGTTGAAGGACAAGAACATGGTTGAAGTAGGATTGTTTAGCCAGATCAAATAGTAAGCCAGATGGAATCTAGGTGCACACACTACAAATGGCATGATGACTTGCATTTGAACTATTTTGCATATATAGAAGAATGTAATTGTATGATTTGAATTGTCTTAGTGATTGAAAATGAATGGCTTGTAGATTAAATTGTCTACCTAAATTGAATGTTTTGAGAATTCACAAGAAAACAAAAGTACGTATTTTAAGTATGATTAAAAAGGATAAGAGTTTCATTATGTGAAATTAAGTAAAAACTCCTTTTAGTTCAAATATATGGATGCTCGAAGTGAAATAAAAGGTTCTTTATTTAATTCAATGATAGCATATGAAACTCATAAACTCCTTCAAACAAACAATCTATAGATATATACATATATATGTATATATATACATAAATATATATAAAACAAAGAATAAATATGGTAAATATGAATGAATGTCATATAAATACACATATATGTATATTATATATATACATATACATATACATATTTATATTTCTTTTTAATTTGAATTTGATAACCGATATTATCCATATTGGACTGTTTGAAATCAAATGAAAATCATGAAGGAATCCCACGAAGGGCGTGGTCTGCCATAAACATTATGGCAATATTCAAATCAAGATAGTGGTCAATGACGATGGTAATAATGCCATAATTGTAATGCCCCAACAACATGCAAAAGCAATGTTTCCATTTTGAATTCATAACCTAGGAAAAGCACAATGAATAGAATCAATTGGCTCGAAGGAAAAAAGCAGGGAAGAAGAGCTTGTGGAAGTGGAAAAATTAGAGGGAAGCTTCAGAAAAAGCTCAAATTTTAAGGTAAATCAATTTCTTTCATAAATAAGCTCAATTTTATTATCATTTTCGTAACATGCTAGTGGTATTCTTTTCATTCCGTCGAATGATTTAATAGCACAGTAAAATGTAATTCAATGTCTATGTTTGTTACAGCCTTGAGCTAAATGTTTGTGTAATGTCGACCATCTTTTGGGTCGCATGGCCAAACGACCGGCTTTGCATGAGTATTATCTAAGTATATAGCCTTATTCGATAGCTTGTAGAGCTAGGTCGAGGCTTAGAGCCATTAATGAATCGACTATCACTTGATCTTGCACAATGGTGCTAACCATTCTATGGCTATCAAAATTTTATTCTGATTGACTGTGTATTTTAGCATAATTAAACCTTGTATAGGATCAAGAGGGGCATAATACCCTATGTTTATTTTCCAATGTATTGATACCCATTATCAACTGGGCCAATAATGGTAAAGAGGCTAAAAAAATTGCTTTGAGAATGTGTTATATGCATGAATTATGATGCTACCATTGTTTAGTAGGAACGATGGAGTAATTTAAGTTTGAGATTCATTAAACCATTGTATGATTTGATCTAAATGATCGACGGGTTGTTTCTTTGAAATGTTACAGATATATGTTTTCCTGTCAAATATATATGGTGTAAAACCAATGAGCCTATATGGGAATTTTTCAAATATGACCCTTGTTTTACTAAGGAAGAAATGTATTAGTCATATAAGAAATAATCATTCCTAGAGCGACTAGTGAATGTTTTGCTTATGACCAAGAAAAGCACGGGTTCTGTTAAGAACCTCAATTTTTTTTGAAGATTGTCTCATGACCAAATGATTTCTTAGGTTTCACAGTGAAGAGCATGCCATTCTTAGAATCATTTTATTTATATATAGTTGTATAATAAATTTTTAGTAATGTTATGTATTCAAGTTATGAATAATGGGCATTTTGCTTTCCTATATGAAGTTGGGTTAGCCTGATTTGTTAATGCAATTTTAATAGATTTTCTTTGATATTGACAGATGAGTTAGTTGTAGACAATAATTATTAATGGCGAAAACAACATTGTTCATTATCTATTCATAACCCTGTTTTGTTAAAACAGTGAACACTAAATTACAATGTTATCTTTTTGTATCTGTTTAGCTGGAAACAACATATAATTACTATAAATAGTGTTTTTTTTTGGAAATGAGATTGCTTTGTCATAAATCGTAACTATTTAGATAGAAACAACATTGTATAAATGTAAATAGTGAATGTTCTATTGGAAACGACATTGTTTTGTTGTGGAATTATATGTTTAGCTAGAAATAGTCTTGTTCAATAAGTGTTTGTATGAAACAACATTGTGTCTAGATTCAAACCATGAACATTCTTCACAAAACAACTTGTTCTGTAACTGTTTAGTTGGAAACAATATTGTTCTATTATAAGTAGAGAAAGTGTTCGTGTGTAAACTACATAGTTGAATATTACAACTTGTATAAAACAAACAGAACAATAGTATGTGAGAAAATGTTAGAGCATATTTAATTCTAGATTCAACAATTCTTTGAATTGTAAAAAATGGAAACATCAAAATGGAACTTTATTAAGTGATAAACACTCTAATTTAATGGTTTTAATTCAAAATGTATGCACAAACCAAAATATTAAGTAGGCACATATATATGTATGCACATAGACTCTCATCCATGTGCATACACATACTTGTGACATAACTTCTTTTTTTCTTTTTACTTAATTCATTTTTAAATGGATAATGCTTATGTTGGAAAGTAAACATGGGTCATGTGAATGATATGATTGATTATTAAATTTCTCTATTTGAATCATGTATCTGATTTTTGTTTAGAGATGAAATTAGTAATCTGATTCTTCTTTTTCGTAGACATATGTGAGAAGAATATTCTTTTACTTGAATAAAATAGTGATACCTAAGTAGACTAGAGCACTTTAGGGTAGATGTTACTAGAGGGTAGATAGTTGTTATGAAATGTTGTATTGTAGAAAGTTCCCTTATTGGATGGGTATCGAAATGGAGTTCATAGAGTATAGGTTTGCTTTAATAGAACCTATTGTTTTTTGTTGTTGCAATTTTTTTTTTATGCTTGGCCAAGCAATACAGTTCATTTTGTATGTATGAACTCTGTGATATCACTCTCTACCATTCCTAGTAGAGATCTTTCATTTTCTTTTCTAACTTGTAGATAGAAATTGTATGTTGATGTATGGGCATGCACCATATTCCACCTTGCAAATTGTTCTCTTGCTAAAATTTCCATGCAGTGTCGGGTAATCTTCAAGTTGGAAGAATTCCAGGGAAGTGTAAGCTTCATGGTTGGGCGGTAAATCACTTCAACCATGTTCTTGTCCACTAGTGGAGGTAAGCGTCAAGAGGAATCTTATTTGTACACAAGATAATTTAAGTCTAAGTTGTAAATTGATGTAATACTTGATGTACTTGTTGTAAAGATGTATAATGTAATGACTTTGTGGCCTTATGAGCCAAGTCAAACCTGATATTGTAATTTGAATTTTAAATTGAATATACGAATATTTGACTCATTTTAAATTGACATGTGTTGCTATGATTGACTATACCTACTTAGTTATGTCTTTTTAATTTGAATATATTCGTGTGTCATGTACAATAATATTAATTAAGTAATAATTTAGGATGGGTTATTACATTTGATATCAAAGCTTAGGGTTCAACTCTAGGCCTTTTGAGTCTACCATAGTTTTGACTAGGGATAGTTGACCCTTGACCAAAATTTAGTTGTCCCAAAAATTGACTAAACCTAGATTGAATGTAGGTATGGGAAGGTCAAAGGAAGGATGAAGGAAAGGGAAAACTATTAAAATCTCACGTAAGTATGACATAAAGCAAGAAAATTCCAAGATGGAGGTTCAACCTGAAATTCTCGATGATGAAACTCTAGCTCAATCCCTTGCATGAATTAAGCTAGAAGTAGGCTTGAAGATTGAGGAAAAGCGAACACCTAAGATCAAAAAGATTTTGCAATCTTGGATTGACCTCTAGGGTGTGGACCTAACACACCCTTGTTGACTAAAGAGGAAAAGGAGAGCTTCCATGCTCAACCATCCTCTTTTGTAAAGTTTGATGTAAATTCAGACAAGGACCCAAAGGAATGTCCTCTTTTTGATGACGAGAAAACATAATAATGTAACAAGAAGCCTTTTGTAAATAACAGTCTATTGACTCACCTTTAATATAAATAAAGGAGGATAATATTTTTGGTGTGTTCAAATGGACTCCAAAATATATGTTTATCTTGCATGAATGTGAATGTCTTCTTTGAGTAAGGGATATATGCATATGTAAATTATGTGATGTAGAATAAGAATGTTTATTTTTAGAACCTAATGTTGAGATGCGATAAACGTGAATGTGTTGCAGGTTAAGTGTGAGTCAACATGGTGACCACTAGGCAAGAAGTGGGTGGTAGTGGTTTTGATAACGGACCTAACAAGAGGCTGGAACAAATTCTAGAGCTTTTGAACCAGAAAAATTCTTGCATGGATCACATAGAACAAGAAGTCCTAGTGGCATTCAAGGACTAGGACCACATGAATACATAATCCAATCAAGGAGATGATGGTCTAGGGGTAGGTCCATAAGGATGAATCGGGGATGAGCTTGGAAAGGATATCAAAAGGGTAGCATCGCCCAAGTTTGATGGTAAGGTTATCAAAGCAGGAGAAGAGGCTTGGATTATAGAGATGGAAAAATACTTTGGGCTCTATAGCCTTTCTAAACAGACTAAGGCGACATGGGCTACATATCAACTTTCTGGGGAAGCAACGACTTGGTGGGATAATGAGAAGTTAGAACGAAATCTTCAGCCTGCTGAGATCACTTGGGAACTCTTCCTCCAATCTTTCAAGAAGAGATGGTTACCACAACTTTTCTTTGACAAGAAAGTGATGGAGTTTCAGAATTTAACCCCAAGAAACATGACTGTGATCCAGTATTGGGAGAAGTTCACCAACCTATTGAAATATATACCTCAATATCAAGGAGATAAACATTTTCGCATTCATAAATTCATAATGGGACTGAGACCCCACATAGGAGCTAAATTGGATATGCATGATCCTCTTACCATTAATGAAGTATTCCAAAAAGCCACCAAATAGGAACACAAACTCTAGCAGTTATCCAATCTTTGTAATGACTCAAATCCTAAGTTGCGATACAGGAAAAAGAAATTTCATAAAGGAGACAAGAGCCATCATATTTGTAATCTCAAGAGGGGAAGTGAGTCGCAAGAGAGGGGTGAAGATGGTAATGGTGGAAAGAACAAGAAGGAAAACAAAAACAAGGGTAAAGATGACCAAAAGCAGAAGGGATTTAGAGAGGGAAAGCCAATAGGTCGGAAAGGGCCTCCTAATGGATGCTATACTTGTGGAGGTGATCATTATGCCTCAAATTTTCCTTAGTGGTCTAAGTCATGGAAGAAGGAAGCTAGCATCATACTCAACATCACTAGATCCATGCTTCAGTGGATAACAAATAGGCAGAGTATTAGGCTTCATCAATTCAGTTGCCAAGTAAGCTCTATGGCCAATCTATGTCTATTTTGATTGATACCAAAGCTATTGAGTGTTTTATAGACCCTAGAATAATAACCAAGATACCTATTAGATCTAGATATATGGAAAACTCATGGATAATCGACTATGGTAATCGAGCAGAGCAGAGGGTAGCTACCTGTCACTTTTGTAGCGAGTTAGAGATTCCAACCTTTCAAACTTAGGTCAAATTGTATGTGGCACCTTTAAGATCATATGATATAATTTTGGGAATAAATTGGTTAACTGAGCATAAGGCTATAGTAAACTATGAGGATTAGGTATTTAACTATTTGGATGATTATGGAAACCCAATCGAGATTTGTGGAATGCAAAGACCCTTGAAGCTTAGACAGATTTCTGTGATGCAACCCAAGAAGGCTCATCGAAAGGGATGTGCAATTTATGTTGTACATGCTAGTAATCCTAACAACAAGAAGCCTTATTTAGATGACTACCCTATTCTCAAGGAATTCCAAGATGTATTCCTTGAAGAACTTATGGAGATGCCTCCAAAGCGGGAATTTGACTTTTCTATTGACCTTGTCCTAGAAGCTAAGCCTCAATCCAAGGCACCTTATCAAATGACCACCACTGAACTCTACGAGTTGAAGGCCCAGTTAATGGAATTATTGAACAAGGGGATTATAAGACCTAGTGTGTGTATAGATTATCGGATGTTGAACAAGGCAGCCATCAAGAATTGATATCCACTCCTGAGGATTGATGAGTTGTTTGACCAAATGAAGGGGGTGATAGTGTTCTCCAAAATTGATCTCAGGTCTCGGTACCATCAGTTTAGAATTAAGGAAGAAGATATTATGAAGAATACATTTAGAACTCGGTATGAACATTACGAGTTCACAATGATACCTTTTGGGTTGACTAATGTACCAACAACTTTTATGAACCTAATGAATAGTGTATTCAAAGACTGCTTGGATGATTTTGTTTTGATCTTCATTAACAAAATCTTAGTTTACTCTAAGTCTATTGAAGAGCATGATAGGCACTTGAGGATAGTTCTCACAAGTAGAATTTGGCAAATAAATGACTACGTGACTAAAACTTTTAGTCACGTGACTAACAATAGTAGTATTTGGAAAATAAATGACTAATTTGGTAATTTGTAAGTGACTAATTTGGTCATCGAGTAAAATCACAACTAAATGACCAAATAAATGACTAATATCAGACAAATAAAAATGACTAAATAAATGACTAATATTAGACAAACAAAAATGACTAAATAAATGTGCTCATTATTAAAATATTGGCCATAATTTTCATTTTAATAAACATACTCTAAAACCTTCATCAAGACCTTATTTTCAATCGTAGCCCGCCATAATTAATAATAAAATATTACAAATAAAATTATTAATAAATATTTTTTTGGAATAAATATTTTGTTTTGTGGTGTCATCATATGAACACCAAAGTTTCTTCTAAATTGACGAAAAACCACCAAATTATAAAAATTAACGAAAACCATAAGAGAACCTAAAAAACTAAAACCCAAAAACCTTGAAAAACAAAAAAAATAAGCAAAAGGAAGAGAAAAAACAAAAGATAAGAATAAGCAACCAAATAATCTAAGAGGAAAAAGGACCAATTTTTTTTTATAAGCATAATTTTCATTTTAATAAACATACTCTAAAACCTTGGTGAAAACCTTATTTTCAATGTAGCCCGCCAAAATGGAGCAGTCAGTCAAAACCTTATTTTCAAGGTAGCCTGCCAAAATGGAGAAATAAAGCGATGCCTAATTTTGGATTGCAACCTTTGCACATTTTTTTGCATCAGAAATGATTTGTGCAGAATCTTGTGGTAAGTCACTTTCCATGGTTTCAGTTAATTTTACTTTTCAAATCTGTACACGGTCAAGCCATATGATCCATATGATCCATTATTTTTAATAATTTTACTAGTTACTTGTTGACTAACAGTGATTATGTTCTTTTTTAGGCTAATTATGGAAAAGCAAACCATCTTGTGTTGTAGAAGTTAAGGATGTATATAGAGAACTTGGAATTGAGGTCTGTTTATGCTTGTTATTGCTGAGTTTCTGGATTGTAACTGTGTGAATTTTTTTTGCATCAACGTTTCAGATCATACTCCATGATCCATCATTAGGATGCTGAGCCAAGAGAGCAAGAAAGTGATGATGGATCATGGAGTCTGATTTGAAATGTTAATGCAAAAAAGTTCACACAGTTAAAATCCAGAAACTCATAATCAATTAATCTTCTTAATTAGTTAAATAAATCCTATTTGTTTAATTATATCTTTTATTCAATTAATCTTCTTGATTAAATAAATAAATTCTATTTATTTAATTATATCTTTAATTCAATTAATCTTCTTAATTAGTTAAATACATTTTATTTATTTAATTATATCTTTAATTCTTTATTCATCTTTTTCTTTATTCAAGGGGTAAACGCTTTTGGCCGGAGCTATGAACTGAAATACAACCATTCAACAATACCACCCCAACGAGGTTTGAACCTTGATGGCAAGAACAACAATGCCACCTATAAACCATCACACCATGCCAATACCAGCCTTTGATTCTTTATTCATCTTGATTAAATAAATAAATCTTATTTATTTAATTATATATTTAATTAATATTCACCCACTCTTCCTAAATTAAGTAATTACATTAATGATTTAATTATCCCTCTTCTCTCAATGTTATCTATTAATCATGAATAAATAAAACATTTTATTTAATTATCTAATTTCTACTTGCACATTCCTCAAATAATTAATTTAAATAATCAATTATTATCCTCTCATACAAATCTAAATTTATCTTCTAACACTTTCTTTCACTTCACTTCTCATGCAACTAGTTGACTCACACTCACTCTTTATCTTCCACATAATTATGTCACTACTTTAATTAAATAAATTATTATTATTATTTATTTAATTATTTATCATTCACTCTTCTTCTATAATTAAATAATTGTTTTAATTATTTAATTATTCATTAGCTTTTTTTTCTATAGTTAAATAATTATTTTTAATTATTTAATTAGTCATGAACACATCTCTAAATTAAGTGATTATTTTAATTATTTAATTTAGCTAACTTGATCCATCTTCTAAATAAATAAAATTTATTATTTTATTTATTTATTCTCATTTGTACATGCACTAATAATTAATTATTATTTCCTCATGCAAAAAGCTAACTTAACTTATTCTTCTAATATTTAGCCGATAGGCTATTTATTGTGGGCACATGCCACTAATTTTGTCTCACGCCTGAAAAAATCATCAAAAAATAATTTCTTCGGCTGAAAAATCAAAATCACCTTACTAGAAATTGGTCAGTTTATAATCCTTATCTATGCAAGAAAGTACCTAAAATCTCAGCAAAACTACACATAAAATTGAACATCATCAACCAGAATCATGAGGTAAATCACTTGCCAGAGTTTTAGTGATTTTTAATTTTTGGAATTTGTACGCGACCTTCAAACAATTCTACAATTCTGTTTGATTATTTGACTTGTGAATGTAAGTGTTGTCTTTGAATTTTTTTTGCATTTGGTCATTGTTTGTTGCAAGATTTTGTTAAACTAGGGCATCTTACTTTAAACACCCTAGAATTCACTTCTCCAACCAATATTTCCCTTTTCAGTTTTTCAGGTTTGTGTAGGGTAATGTTGTTTTCGAATCCTATATGGTCCATTAGTCAATAGTTTTTCACTAGTGTTAGGATTGGTTTGACCTTTCTAGAATGCTTCAGATTAATACCCAATAGAAGACATTGAAGGGTGGAAGAATTCCCATAAACAAATTTGTTCTCACTGAGCTTGGTCCATGGATATAACTCAAGGGTAAGCAAAAAATATCATTTTCTGCCTGTTTTTCTATGTTTTTGGTCAATAATTCCATGGTTGCCATTGGATAACATGTGACATGTGTGCTTTCAATAGAATATAGTTATTTAGGGATAAGGTTTTAGAGAAGGGATAAGAGCTAGGGCTAGGGCTTCAATTCTTATTTTGAAATGTAAAAAATTTCCTTTTATTGAAATAAAATGACTATATCCCAATAACATATTAGCTTAATAAAATAGTTAACATATAAATCGTAAGCAACGAGGGGGCTGAAAGTTTTCTCTTGACTTTCATATTTGTGTTCAGTATGCTTTTTCTTAACCCTTAATTTTTCATTGTTTTTAAAGGACTATTTATTTGATATATATAATTTTTTATGTAAAATTTTTTACTGCCATGCTCAAGTTCATTTGACCTCACTGTTACTATCTAAATCAGTCTAGACACACTTTCCTTTTTGTTTCAAAGTTCATATGAGCAGATAAGTTGTGGATGTCATAAGTGATAAAAAATGGATGGGCTCGGGTTCATTTATTTCTAGATCTTCCTATGGTGGATGTTCAAATGTCATAAGAAGAGTGATAAAACATGCTTTTTTTGTTCATTTGTAGGTACATGCAACACTGTTGCAAGATTCTATTTCAGTCCTAAAAATGTATTCTTGTCATACTCGTAAGGTCAGGAGAATTGGGTTTGCTTGAGTTATGAAAAGTACATGGAATGATGGAGCATCTTAGATCTATCTCCAACCAAAGTAGATATTATGTGGTTGTGAGGTGGAACAAAGGCTACATTATGAAAATGTTGAAGTTCATTTTGTACATGAAGGATTCCTTTGAACCAAGGCGAAAGAGAGAGGACATAATTTGTAATAATGCTTATTAGTAGTGGCCTTTGTGGTGGCCACATGATAAAACCATCTAATTCATTGTATTTACTGAGCTAAAATGTAACTAATCCTATCTACAACATGGAATTACTTCAAGGGCATGTGAGATATCCATTCCTTCTTGGATAGCCACAACATAAGAAGTTAGTTGGAGATTTGAGATTTCAAAGGGAGACACTAAGTAAATGTAGTATGTCCTTGTATTATAATTTTGTTCTACACCTTTGAATGAACATTTGCACTCAACTAAAAAGCACATCAATAGTGACCTGTTAGAATATTATCATACAAGGTGCAAATGAAGTCTACATAATTTTTTTTTATAAGTACAATTTCTATTTAGGTAAAGGCCTTTCTACATATAAGATCATTTCATGGGTTGTGATATGCTCCATTGCCATTTTTAAAATTTTATTGCGCCTGCTTTTATATACTTTTTGTTTAGCTATTTTATTTAATATCAATAGTGCCAATGAAAGAAAGTACAATATCAACCAAAGAAACAATTAGTTGTAGGAGGGAAAACCTAAAAAGAAAGCCAAAACATGAATAAATAGAGCATTTACCTACTATATATGATAGGTGGCATTTATGATTCCACTTAGAGCTCCTGTCCAATAGTTTTCCAAACATAAGTATTTAATTTTGAGATTTCACATTAGACTTGCAAATCAATAAATACTTTCATTCTTGAGTATTAGTTTTTTTGGTTGACATTTGAACCTAAGGATTTTCATTGTTCTTGAATTGTTCAACTCATTAATTATGAATTCTCTACTCTTGATATAATATTAAATTTGTAAATCTATTTGTGAAAGAAATATATCCTATAGCATGTTGTTCTTCATGTTGATTTGAAGCCTCTTGGTATTTCCTTGCAAATTTTATTTTTGCTTCATTAGCTTCAGTACCAAAGTTTGCAAAGAAAACCCTGTCAACAAATGATGATTTAACAAGATGCTTTGCAAGCTTCACCTAGTACAAACAATACGAAGATTGAGATTCTTTCAAGAATACACTTTAAATGCATCAATACGATTGCATGGATTTCAATGTTAATACCTTTTCCAGACAATATCTTAAATGTTAGAACTATTAGTGCATTTCGAATTTGGTTATAGTTCTTCAGTTTAGAATTTCTAAATTTCAAGGAATTGAACAACTACACACAAATTTTCATTGAGAAACAATGAAGTAACTTTGAATTTGAACAAATGCTCTTCAATTGGCTTCATTGCAAGAGTTTTCAAAATTCCTCTACTTGAAAAGAATGATGCAAGGAAGATCACAAACTTGAATTGTTGTACAAGCAATCAACCAATGCATAGGCAAGATGCTCTAAAATCATAGGGATAGAGATGCATGCTAATAAATAAATATTAAGACTTATCTATTTTGTTTTATTTTCTCAATCATAGGATTTAAAGTCATCACTAATGATTAGCAGACATGTTCATCCATGAATACACAAATCACTGTTATGCATATCTAATGAATGATAGTTTGAATAAAAAATGCTTCACCATTATTTGTAAGTGGGCTTCTAAATTATTGTTTAAAGCTAAATTTTATTGTTTTTACATCTTCATTTTACTGGTCTCAAATATTTATTTGTTGAGCAATGACTTCAATGGGAGGCATAGTAATTGCAAATTAAGCAATTTAGTTTAGCTTAATAATAATGGAGTATATATCTGGAAATCCAGTTCTGATTTGATTTTTCATCATTAATCCATTCATAGGGAGCATGCCTACAACAAAGCATATTTTAGAACTAAAAAATCATAAAATATTGCAAACTCATCATAATAGAATCCATTATTTCATGCATGAGCAACAAATTCATTTTACAAAGATCAAATTATAAACGTAACTTAAAATGACATTGCAATTTCTTCTTTTATAGTGGATATAGGATAGAAAAAATGTAGCAAGCATTTACCTGTACCAACACTCATCCTTGCTTGTTGGCCATCTAATAGAAATATTGTAACCTTTTGGTGGAGGGATTAGGCACTCAATTATTTTAGAAAGTGGTGGAAAGTGTGCCTCCCTAAATGCCAACTTGTATATATCATCCTTCCTCCATCTCTACAAAAATGATAGTGAAACATGTTACCTAAAAATAGAGTGACATATTCAAGTATGCATGACAGTTAAGAGCCCAAGTTCACTAGAAATATATATTTAAGGATGGGCACTAAACAAAGAACATGGAAAATCAGAGAGTTTAGACAAATTTGGAAGTCCCCTCCTAAACCTCTTCCAGGTTTCAGGTAGAATACTTTGTGGAAGTATTACAACCTACAAGTGAAACATGTCTCTTTTGTCTCATCCAAACATAATAGACCATAGAAATTACCCAAGGATGATTTGGAAAAAGCATTTTGACAAAGTTTTGTTTACAACTTCAAGATTTTCATGCATGGTATATCTCAATGAAACATAATGTTGTAATGAATGTGATCAACACTTTCACCATTTATGGATCTATTTTCTTTTCCTTTGATTTCTACATTTACACCTATTTCCATATGCAATGAAATGTGTGATTGTCTATTGGTATCAGTCATTAAGTTCCTCTGTAAACCCATGCAATCACCTAGAAATTCTCTTACTTTGTAGATCGTATTAAGCTACTGGAGTGCAATAACTCACAACGTGAAATGAAAAAAATTGTCCAAACTGCACACCAAAAATCTAAAACAATTACAACATGATGTATCTAAAAATAGAAACCTATGGGTCTGTGCATGGAGTATAATTTTCAAATTTTCTGTTGCATTCTTCAAATGTTATGGCCTTCTCTTCAACAACTGAACAACTCACTTGTATAGGGGCATGCAAAATTTCTTGTTCTAGAAGGTATCTATCCTTCTGAGAGAAAACATGCCCCCAAAATAAAATGACCATTTTGATATTTATCTCTTCATAATTGTTCTTAAAGAGAAAAACTTTCAATAAGTTGACCATGTGAGTTGATTTGCCAATTTTCATTGTTTATTAGAAACATCTTGTATTAAATATCATAGTATTCTAAGCACTTGAAGCTTTGAAACTAAACTATAATTGGAATTTTTTATTGGGCTACCACCCCCTGTTAGTGGAGGAGATGAGTGGATTGGATCTATGAGTACCGTTTCCATTTCACCCACTAGAGGGAAATTGCACTTGATCCTCTAATGTCCCACCTGATGTACAAACCAATCATCAAAATAACACACAAAGAGGCCTATTATTAAATATGTTCTACATGATTTATTCATTAAATATAAAAAACAATTGGCGTAATCATTACACCTCCTTCTAGTACAAGAGCTAGCAAATAATTATCTTTAATTATTTAATTAACTTTTTTTTAATGAATAGGCATAGTATCTATATTAATAAAAGATAATCATACATATTCACAAAAAAAGGTTGGGTGGTAAAAATGCACACCCCGAGAGTCACATGGGCTATGCCTAGAAAACCAAAGTCACATGGGCAGAGCCTAGAAAGTAGGAAACATTACAATAGCATAAAAAATAAGAAGGCCATCAAGCAGCCATGGCAGTGCCAGTAGAGGGTGGTGGATCCCTATCATCCAATTTCCCCCATACATCAATGAGGCTAGGAGTGATGTTAGGGGGAGCCCAACCATTGTGATTTTTTTTAGCATCTTTATATTTTTCTTCACAGCGAGGTGAAATTGCCAAATCCAAATATGGGAGTCACTTAGAAGTATCAAAAGGCCAACCAAAACCACCTCCAGGAGTACCATCAGAAGGCCACCCAAAAGCATCACCACCCCCCCTGTTGCTCCTCTAGAAGGTCACCCAGGTCAACCCGCAAAGGAGGGGAGGTTGATCGCCGGTGAGGGCAAGAGCCACAACGAGGAGGAGCTTGAGAACATGGGCGAGAATTCCTGGCAGAACCACTTCACCACCGGCCCCATGAAGGTGATCAGCCTTGGAAGGAAGTGGGAGAGGGAGGTACACATGCCACAATACAAGGTGTATTGTCCTAGTGGTCCAAAAGCTCCTGAAGGTGAGAAACTTCAAGTGCAACTTTGTTAGCTTACACTTGAATTTGTAGAAGAACATTAAAACAAATAATCATTTTAGAATATAAAGAAACAAATTTATCACTCTGGTTGTGAGAAAAAATGTAGGCATTTCTATCTTTCAAAATACTGAAGAGGATTTCCACCCTGAAAGTGTGCCAAATCTAAGTATACTTTGTGGGGAGCCTAGAAGAGTCCCCCAACAAAACCATATGCTAGGAGAAGGGCTCTGGCCTAAATGGCTGAAAAAAGTCACGAATCTAATTCCACAGCTACTGAGCTCTAGCACAAAACCAAAAGAGGTTCTTAAACAACTTATCCTACCCACAAAAAGGGAAACAAGGGTCCTGGACCCCCAAGTGAGAAATATGAGACCCCACTGGTAATCCTTGGAAAATAATTCACCAAACAAAGTGGGCAAGCTTTGAATCAACACTTGTAGACTAGATAGCAGAAAATATTTTGCACCAAATAGACACTAAGGACTGGAGGTGCCATCTTTGGTTCAGGTTTTCAACCATGGGAAACTAAGGAAAAAGCCATTCATACCCAAGCCGAGTCTTGTAATTCCTGAAAGGGGTGTCTAGATACCATTTCCAGTCTTTCCACCAAGGCTTGGTGGCATAGATACCCACCTTATGAAACATATCAGTCGGAATGACACTCACCAGGTTGTTGTAAGTTTCATGGTCATGGTTTTGAAAACCATACTAAGCGCAAAAAGCCTCCCACATCAAAATACTCATGGTAGATCTACAAAATAAATTTTGAAGGGTCTGGATACCCTTGTGAAATATGAGGGCCTTAAACCAAGGGAGCTTGGCCAACGACCGATCAACAGTGGAAAAAAGAGCATACCACCAAATATTTTGCTAATTGAGTGAGAGTCCATCACGAAAACCAGAACTAGACTAATGGAGCTAGGGCTTGACTGCTTCCCAGGACTATGAAATTCTTTTGGCAAAAAGGTCCCCATGATTTGAAATAGCTCCCTCATAACAAGAAGGGTTTGAAAGCCAATTCCCTTCCAAGAAGGTCAGTGGGTGGGATAACCAATTTCAATACAATGCTCGAGGAGGATTTTTCAGGAATCATTGCTAATAAAAGCTCTAATAATCCATTTAACATAAAGAGCAATCCCTTGTTGTTGAGTGGAGAGAAGGCAAAGCCCACCACAGTCTCTAGGTAGGCAACAAAAATCCCAATAAACATGGTGAAAACCTCGGTGAGTCTCAAAAGAGGCACAAAGAAAGTCTCGGAGTAGTTTTTCTAGCTTAGCATAAGAGGCCTTGGAAGGGGCCCAACATGAGGAGTAATACACATGAGTCACTGTTAGAACTTTAGAGAAAATATGAAATTTACCAAGTAGAGAGAGTAGATTGGTAATCGAAAAAGCTATTTTTTGCTCAATCTGAGAAAGAACAACTTGCCAATGATCAATGAAAGAAGTTTGGAAGGTGAAAGGGATGCCAATAAATCAGAAGATTTCGCCAAAAGCAATTCACTTCCAACCATACTACTGTATCCAAGGAGGACTAGGAAGAATAGACTATCTATAGTACAAAGTTTTGTGCCATTGAATGGCTGAACTAGAGGCCAAAAAGAAGGTCTCAAGGAAATTGAGAGCATCTTTGACATTATTTTATTCTTCTAGCAAGGTAAGGAAAGAATCATCGATAAAGTGGCCATTGACCAGCTGAGTTGGCACATTAGGGAAAGAGATCCCACAAACAAGCCTCTGAGAGATGGAGTGAGCCAGAAGGTAACTAAACCCCTCAGTAACTAGCACAGAAAGTAGGGGTCAAGCAGACAACCTTGACAAGTGGAGGGGAACAAACCAAAGGATTGGGATTGGCAGTGATTAATGCTGATGCAAGTGGAAGCATAGGACAACATTTTCACAAATTGAATGAATTGAGGGCCATAACCCAACACTGAGAGCATTGCAAGTATGAAAGGCCATTCTATGTGATTGTAAGATTTAACAAAGTCAATTTTGAGAAAAAATTCCTTTCTATTAGAGAATCTCACCCATTCCATGACTTCCCAGACAACAATAATGTTGTCCAAGATGAACCTAGATTTAATAAATCTAGTTTTCTTTGGGCGCACAATCTAAGGAAAAAGATGGCAATTTTAAGAGTGAGGGATTTGGCAATAATTTTGTAAGAAACATGAGGAGTGTGATGGGTCATTAGTTATAGATATCCTTGGATCACCAGTTTCAGGTATGAATTTTATGTTACCTTTGTTAATAAGATTACTTAGGGATTTAGGATGAAAAGCTTCAAGGTAAAATTTATGTAGATATTTCCCTACAAAATCCCAAATGGCTTTGTAGAATTCTCATGGGAACCCATCAATTCTTTGGGCTTTATCATCGGAAATAGTGAAGACAACTTCTTTAAGATCTTCAATTATGAGAAATTTCTTACAAAAAGACTTTTGGGCTAAGGAAAGCCTATTTGGCGCAACAACAAGACAATCCTAGAGTGCATTATTCCATTCAAGAGTATAGTCTTGGGCTATGAACACCTACTCATAGTGCTTAAAAACGTCTAGAGAATATCAGGAAATTTAGAAAGCACATTATTGCCCTCTTTGATTCGCTTGATTTCAAGTGATGAATGTTTGGCTTGAAGAGCCAGAAAATATTCTCTCAAGGCACGATCCCCAATTTTAAGCTAGTGAAGTCTGGCTTTGATTTGTGCCCCTCTGGTAGCATAATTATCAACAACTTGCTTTTGATGCCTTAAATTTTCAACTCTGACTTGCAAATAAGGGGAAAATGGGTTAGCCACCAAAGCCTTGGTGGTAGTACAAAGGTCAGATGTTTTTGCTTCATAAGACTGATTGTGAAAGATAGTTAGTTGGCATTCATATATGCAAAGAAACCTTGCAATGCGGGTGATGGAATCATTCCACCATGTAATCCAACCAGTATTGTAGGGCGACTTGCACTTCAAATTCCAAATTGTGCTTATGTGGGCCAACATGGGCTGGTGACTCAGCAAAGAGGTGTTTAGGAAAAATTGGGTCCTACTAGAATGGGACTGTTTTAATTCCCATTCAATGTAAAATAAAATGGGAAAGTGGCCTAACAACATCACATCCACCAACGAATTAACTAGAAGTGGGGAAAAGCTAGCAAGAGATAAAAAATATTGAGCCGAGATCATAGCACAATCAAGGCACTTAAATATCCTATCAAACCTAGCTTGATAATTGCACCAAGTGTGCTAGAGAGAATGAGAATGGTGATGACCAATATTGGGGTCAAAAAGACCCAATTTATTATGCATATAGTATCAAGCCTCTCTTTCACCATCTGCCCACCGAAATGGTAGAGTACTAGACTTGTCATATGCCACCTCAACCATATTGAAATCCCCACAAAGCAGCTAGGTAACAACTAGCAATGAGTCAACAATTCATCACTAGAGAAGAGATCTTTCAACAACATCATTCGAGGCATAAACATTATTAATCCCAAAGGAATGATTATCAATGTTTAAAAGAATCTAGATGAGCCAATGTGTGGGGTCAGACCCATGATTAACCACACATGCATGCCACTGTGGGGACAAAAGGGTGACCACTCTGCCACGTCCAACCTCATGATTAGTACAAAACATTTTACTTGCTAGCCAAATAGAACGAAAAGATGAAGAGAGAAAGAAAACAACTTTCACTTCTTGAAGACACAAAACATCAATACTAACATATTTTTGAAGAGTATCCCTAACAAAATACTTCGTAGAGAGGTCTATAAGACCTCAAAAATTCCATGAGAGAAAATTTGTGTTAGAAATTCCACCATTTCATCAGAGTCCAACTCTTTCAGAGAGGAAAAGTTATTTTGTAAAACTTCTAGTGGGATTGAACCAATTTGAATGGAAGGAGACAGATGCCTCCATTTTTCCTAAACATATTCTCCTTCTTCGAGAGGATGAGGAGTGCATGACCTCCTATGAATTCCTGACATGGGAGGAGACTCAGTCAGCTAAGTTGTCATAACTGAAGCTGGTTGGGGTGTGGTTGAGGGCCTCGATTGAGTTAGAATGCTACTAGAAACCATTTGGGTTTCCTTTCCCTTCACATAAGGGTTTGAAAAATCTTTCACTGGCTCAGGGGTATTGGTAATCACCCCAGAGCCATTGGATTTTTTTTTCTAACTGGTCATCATTGTCCATTTTCTTATGGTTTTATGGCACCAATTTCCACTAGATAGGGCTTGTTAGCCTCCCGTGGTGGGGATTGAGTACATGGGACTGTTAGAGGGAAATCCTTAATCTTATGGTAAGCAAACTGACACCGATAACAAGTATTTGACATATTGAAATAGGTAACCTTTTGGTTATGTGAAAAAGAACCAATTTGAATATCAATGGACTCTTTCAAATCCTAGGAAAGGTCCACCTCAACACAGACTCACTTTTGAGGGAGAGCTTGAAAGAACCTATCTAGTTCAACACAAATGACCCTCCCCAAGAAGGAAGCATTATGCTACAAAAAATGTAAACATGGCAAGGGAAGGCTAGGAAACTCTATCCAGACTAGAAGCCATAACTTGATGTCATGTTAGAAAGAAAATTCCTAGGTCCAGGGCTAGAAAACCAACAAAGAGGACCAGACATACCAAGGACCATGATTCAAAATTGCCTAAACATGACTGACCTCCACAAAGCAAAAAAGAAAAAAGCCTATAGTAAAATTTTGGACCATATCAAGGTGGACCCCATGAGGGACCCAAGCCTTTTAAACCCATTCTTTAAGCACACTTTCAGGGGGAGTCCTCCCAAAAAACTAACCAACGAGAGTATGTTGCTCTAACCATTAACATGCAGAATCAAAATTTGGGATGGGTAAGACCACATCACTCAAAGAATCAAAAGACTTACCTCGTGGAACACTTTTGGAATAATTTTTTAGGGATGCTTGTTTAGAGGAGGAGCCATTGAGCAGAGCCGACAAACTACCAACACCAACAAAAACTAATGGGTTAGAGCTAGTTGTAGGCATAATAAACCACAAAATTTGTAATAAATGCAGTCGTACACACAAAGTAAATGAAAAATCATGTGCCTAAGGCTCGGTATGATGTAAGAGGGGCCAAGGATGACCATAGACACAAAAAACCCTAGTAGCAGAGCTCATTCACTCTATTTAATTATTTAATTATCCTAATTCCCTTTGAAATATCTTGACTTAACGTATTTGAATCATCATCCATTAATAAATAAACTTTTATTTATTAATCAATCTTATCTTTGTATATTCCTCAATTAATTAATTATTTTAATTAAGTATTATTTCCTCAATCATGCAAAAAGAAATCTCATCTTCTATCTCAAACTTATCTTGCGCATTCCTTCAATAATTAATTAATTATATCATGCATTGTTTTGTCAAAACTTAACTGACACTCTCTCCTAGTCAATTGATATTGACTAACCACTCTTCTGATCAATAAATTATCTTAACTCCCACTCACTCCAAGTCTTTTGATCAATCAATTGACAAGTAACTCTTCAATCAATATCTCATGCAACTAGTTAACTAGAATCTTGAAACTAGTTGCAATCAATTAACTAGACAATCAATTCCTCTCATTCATTCTTAGCCTTTGATCTTAAATCAACACCTCTTAATCTAGGCCATTGATTCAATTTTATAAAATCTATAAAATAACCCTCATCCCTCTCATAACTAATCTAGAGAATTTGTATAAAGGTCATGCCAATAAGATTTTTGAGCAAATTGAGCAAACACCCTCGCATTTTTAAATCATCATCATCATTATCAAGCTTTTGCAAAACCATGGAGGATTCTTGTTGAAGAAAAAATTGACATATCAAGATCAATACGAATACACTCCAACATGGGATGGTAAGATTGTATAGTTTGAATTCATTTATGTTTCTATTTGATTGTTCTAACTTTGTTTGTTGAATTTATGGCTATGACAATTGCATTTCATGAGTAGGTTGGGTTTTATCCTTTTGTTTTGATTTCATTTGGTTGATTCCATTGATACTAATATTGATCCATATTTCCCTTTGACATAAATTGGCATGCCCAATTATCATATTCTTCTGAGTGTTTTTAAAGAATTTTGTAGGTTACAACCAAGAATTCACTTTAAAACCTGTCATATTCTTTTAATCACAAAAATGGACACACTAAATTTTAGAAAAATATGTATGGGTTTTGTAGACCTCACTCTTACCTTTCTATAGCATTTTACGATTTTTAGTTTCATAGAAAAATAAAAAAGTTATCACGATTTTAATTCTATTATGTTTTTTAAATTTCTATTGGTAACCTTTAAAAAATCATGTGTTTCATTCATCTCTAATAAATTCTACATGCTGAATTTTAAAAAAGGGTTTCTGCATTTTGTAGATCTCCATCTTATATTTCCAAAAAAATTGATGATTTCAAATTTGATGAAGATTTGAGAAAGTTGTTGCTACTTCAAATTGTTGCTATAATTGTTCGAGAAAGGTAAAAAATTGTCAATCTTTTTTCTTTTTTTTCATTTTTTTTCTTTCTTTTGCAAGTTTATTTCAGTAGAATAAGGTTTTTATTGTTACTAATATCTTTTTTTATAACTTGTGGCCATTAGAGGATTAACTTTCACATTTTTAATTTTGGCTTTAAAAGTAACCTCATAATTATTTTTGGTGCTTAAGAATTGACGTGAATACCTCACATTTATTTTTGGTGCTTAATAATTGACGTGAATGCCTTGCATTTATTTTTGGTGCTTAAAAATTGACGTGAATGCCTCACATTTATATTTTGGTGAAACTAAAAAGAACAACAAATCACCACTACTTTCTGGGTTAAAATTTACAGTGTGCTAGAACATATCATTTTCCTTTAGATACTAAAAAGAACCAACAAAGTGAATATGGTTTTGGCTTTAAAAGGAATCATTTAATTTTCGTGATTGGAAAGCCAAGTGCGTATCCTCTCCCCCTGCATTTTTTTGATGATCTTGGGTGACGAGAAACACTTTGGGCTCTTTGTATTTTTTGGTCATCCTTCCCTTTTATTAGATAACGACCTACTTATGAGACAAATCCCATAATGGAGAACTCATAGGCGACCCTAAAAGCACGTTTATCAGTGGGCTATATTAAAGCATGTGAAATCAAAAGAAAGTAACATGAATTTGGGTGGAAATGCAATAACATGCCAATAGTCCTTGTGCGAACATAATGGGTTGCACACGCTAGGATACAGACTTAAGTGTCTCACATATTTGATGCATATGTTGTAGTGTTCACAGTTGTCATTACACACCTTGTATTTAGAAACCAATCCAAGTCTTTCTGAAACATTCTTCAAAGTAGTGCATGGGAGTAGCACTGTTCCCAAAAGTTATTTACCATGCTTGATTTATAGTTGAGGCATAAGGCTTAAGAGTTAATTCTCTTTTACAAAGCCAAGAGTATCAAGATGGCACATTTTCTTGATATATCCTATTTGACCCCTCTATAGAGACAAATTTAAAATCACTCCTTCAAGGGTGAGGTAAGCCTAAAAAGAAGAATGTACCTTTATTCCTTAGGGTGTTTTCACTAATATTCTTCGAGTTATACCAGTGGATCTTAATGGAAGAAGGACCATGAAATATCCCCCTTTACCATTGAGTTAGTCACTACAATATTTATATCTATTGTATGCATCACTTGCTATCAAACACATCTCAAAGAACATCAAACTTCAAACATCAAAATTGGCGAACTTATCTGAAATTGTCAAACAAAATTGAACACAATCAAAACAAAGTCGCTATTATCATTTTTACCGCTTTTATTCTAAAATCCTGCCATAGTCATCCTAAATTCTGACTACTGTTGTGCAAAAAGGACCCCTATTTTCAAATTTGTTTCACCAGTCACTGAATTACATAGAGACCACTATTGCCTAGATTACCATGATTGTTCTTAAAAAAAACCTCTATTGTCCTAATTTTTGTTGCTATCATCCTAGATAGAAGCTGTTATCGTCCTTCTTTCTATCACATCTTAGAATTTATCAAAAAATGGTTTCAAAACATTTTCCTAATATCTTACATAGTTGTCAGAGAAAACTGTCATCATTGGACTTGCACATTTATCTATACACAATCCAACATCACCATCCTACACTTCGAACTTGGTTTACCTAGGGTTCATAACTATCACCTTTTGGACACAACATCAAAATAAAACTTACATCATATCCTATAAAAATCCTTTATATCACCATAAACAATCAAACATCAATTTAGACTTGGACACGTATCAAACATAGAAAATCAACCCATCATCTTGCTATTGTTTTCTAGGCTATTGGAAAAAACCTTTACTTGCAACCTCATAGCTAGTTTAAGTAAATCAAATCAACATATCCTCCAAAATAAAGAAAAACATCAATGTAAGTCTTGTACAACTTGTGTTCTAGAAAAGCATCAAATCAAAAGATCAAAACATCCACTCATACTCTTATCCTAGGGTTTGAGAATCCAACATTATAGTGTCATTTATAAAAAAAAATCCATAATAAACTCATCTCCTCATCATAGGGTTTAGTGGAAAAATCTTATCATCCAACATCAAACTTGATTGTCCAACTATCCAAACATTAGCATCAATCCATAACAAAAAATTAACATCCTTTGTCCAAAAGGTTTACACACATCCCCTTTGTACGTCATTTCACCAAAAAAAATCTCAATTCAAAACTCCATCCCATTTCCATAACTTGTTATCTCAAACTCACCAAGGTCTTTTGAGCTTGTTTATGACTACAACAAGATCCCAATATAAAAGGAAAATGGAAGCCAACAAAAGAAACTCTAGTGCACCAAACACTAATATTACCAATGAGGAATCTCAACCATGGGGTTATTATCCAAATACACTCTCAACTCTTCAAGTAAAACCAACATTCAAAGCTCAACCAAATCCACCACCTAGTATGTAGAAATACACCTTAAACATCAAGACATATTTTCTAGGAAACAAAATCAACCTCCTAACCCTATAGATATAATCATAGAGGAGTATGATAGTGACAATGAAATTAGTGGTGAAGTACTCTTATAACACTCTCAAGATCCAAAAATGCAAAAAATAAAGGAAAAAATGCTTGGGAAAATCTAAACACATATTTCCTCAAACTAGCACAATGTGGTGCTAAGGTACCCACAAATTTCAATGTTGAAACCGTTAAGGAGCCTACTCTCATTCCTTTTGGAGACCAATCAATGGTGAGACAAATACCTAAACCAGCGGTGGATCCCAAGATACCACCTTTGTTCTCAAAATCACCTATCAACGACCAATCTTTCCCACAAAATGTGGATAATCCATTGTATATACATCCTTCATGAGTCGAACAAGTTGTGGTAGCTCAACATGCTCAAGAAAATCCAAATCTATTGACAAATCAAAACATGCCACCACACAATATGGAAACTAATACAATGGGACCCAACATATATGAGACCTCTTGGAACACTCAACAATAAGGTCCTAGTGTTAATATGCAAAAAATGGGAAATCCTCCACCAAGATCACAACATGTAGTGAGACAACAAGGCAACAACCCTTTGCAACCAAAACTACAAGCTAACAACCCATTTCAAGGACAACATATGTAAACAAAACAATCCACCCATATATCAACAACCACCACTCAATAACCCACAAGATCAAAGCATGTACCAAGGTAATCTCTAAGATCAAAATCAATACATGCATCAACAACAATACTATGATCCTAACATGAAATAACAATATGGATCATCATCTACCCAAAATCCTCAACATCAAACATATGTTCCAACACCAAAAAATTTCAATATTCAACATCAAATACACATTCAACCACTACAAAACACACATCTTCAAAATCAAGCACCAGATCCCCTACAACACAACATTGGTGCACAACAACCTCCATCATAATATCAAACCTACACATCTCAACAACAACCTCAAACTTACATATCACAACATCATACCATCAATCCACAACATACTCACCTTGGTCCTCAAGGACCCAATCCATTATTTTACACTCATAACATGGCCCAAGGGCCCTCATATATAAAAAACCCATGATATAATCCATAAAAGATTGTGGGGAAACAAGGTTATAATATTCCTCCTTATCAAATGAACACACCAAGTGATGATGTAACCTTACAAATCCAAAACCTAAACTGAAGGATATCAGACATTCAACTTGGAAAACCAAAGAAGAGTTATGATCTACAGGAAATATGTCCATATCCCTTTGATCATTCCATATCCATGATACCCTTCCCTAAGAACTTTGAAATACCAAAATTCAACAAATACAAAGGAAGAGGAGATCCAATAGAAAACGTACGAGAATTCTCAATAGCTTGCATGGATGTACAAAACAATGACTCCTACTTAATGAGGATTTTCCCACAAAGTCTCGGTGGTGCAGCTAGTGAGTGGTTCTCTCATCTACCACTTGGTATCAAAACCTTTGATGAGAAATCATAAAAATTTGTTAACCACTTATCCTATAACATAGAGAAAGACATAACAGTCCCCGACTTATACAAGATTAAACAAAACCAAGGGGAATCCTTTGCATCATACCTATAGATATGGAGACACAAAGCTAGTAAGTGTAAGTGGCCTATTCCCAAAAACTAGTGGAAATATTTGTCTCCAACCTTCAAGGGGACATAAAGCTATCAACTCACCATGTTATGTCCTATCAAATTTGAAGAAATTATTGAAAAAGGTTTAGTCATTGAAAAAGCTCTCATAGTGAGGGGAGTCTTTAAAATCTATAGCAATAAGGACCAAGCTTTAGTTCTAATGACAAACCTAAACTATGGGCAAAGAACAAGAATGTTACAAATGATGGAGTGGTTGATGCCAAATTTGTGTGAAACATACAACCTCCTAACAATACACAAAATAATGTGCAAGCAACTCAAACAAATTATCCTCAAAATAACACACAAAATAACAAGCTTATGTATCCTCAAAATAACCAACAAACAAATCAAGGTCAAGATAATCAAAGAGGGCCACCAAGGAAAAGCAATCAAACTAGAGGAAAGTTCACTCCATTGGGAGAATCTCTTGAGGTGATTATGTGTAAACTCATTCAAATGAACCTTATCAAGCTCCATAATAGAACAAACAATGAATAACCAAAATTTAAACCCCCTTGGTACAATGCGAATGATCAATGTGAATTCCACAAAATCAAGGGTCACACAACAAACAACTACATGAGGCTTAAAATAATCATACAAGACTTGATATAAAAAAGAGAGGTCGACATTAAACATTTTCATGGGCCCTCTAGAAATAGAGACATGGGAATCTACAAAGATCCAATCCTCTATCATTCTAGAGGAAATGACAAAGTTAAGTGACAAGATTATTAAAAAGCTAACTTCACCTACAATGAAGTCATAGGAACCATTTTTCAAGCTAATCAAAATATCAATATCATAACCATACTAGGAAAAAACATCGAATGCAATGTCTCTACATGAAGAGGGAAAGTCATGATCCAAGGGGCACCACTTCAAAAAAAAGTCATCATTAAGCCTTCGACTGACTACAATATTGATGACCAATTAAAGAAAACTCCAGCACTAATCTCTATCCATGAGATCCTAAAGTTATCACCCACACATAAAGAGATCCTAGAGAAAGCACTCATTGAATCTTCAGTGCCTAACAATATTAACATCGATCAGTTTCAAGCTATGGTTGGTACCATCACTTCCCCCATCACTTGGTCTTTTCTAAAAAATACCTTCCCCAAATATCCTTTCATAATCAAGCTCTATATCTCGAGGTTTACGTCCATAAACACAAGATCAAGAGAGTCGTAATAAATGGAGGTGCAGGCCTAAACATGTGTACCTTGAAACTAATAGAGCATTTGGGATATTCTTATGATATGATTGAAAAAAATAGAAGTATCAACATAAGGGCCTATGATGATATGGAAAGAAATTCTGAGGGCACAATCAGACTTCCAATTCAAGTGGGGCCAACAATAGCAAAAATGAAATTTTAGGTACTGGATCTTGAGTTACCCTATAACCTTCTCTTGGGACATCCATGGATCCATGCGATGCAAGAGGTCCCTTTAACCTTCCATCAATGCTTAAAATTTTATTATAATGATAAGGGAGTTACAATACACGCCAATCCTGAACCCTTCCGTTACTACATGAACTTGGAGGAGAAATACAAAAAAATTCTTCAAATACCTAGTAATGACATATCCTTCCACTCATTTTCCTATGTTGATCCAGTGTCACTTGCTTCATCCTAAAATCCATCTACATCAATAGATCCACCAAAATTTGACCTTAATATCTAGTTACTTGACAAGGGTTGTGTTGAATACCATTTTAAATAATCCTTTTACATTGGGGAGCTTCCCCTGTCACCAAAATCCTATGGGAAACCAAAGGAAATCAAGCATATTCAAGTTGTCACCTGTGAAGTCAAACCTACAATTTTCACCAAGTGGGGAGACATGAAGGATGAAGTGATGTTTGAAGAGGACCTATCATCGTGGCTCTACAAAGAAGAAAAACAAGAGGAACATAAATAGCTACATCCCATTCTTGTGGATCCTAACAATAAAGGTTATCGGCTGGCAAGAAATATGGGATACACTAGAAAAGGTGGCCTTGGTCTACATGAACAAGGTATAAGAGAACCCATCATACTAGAAAAACGTAAGAAGAATTTAGGACTAGGTTATGGTTTGATAGATGTGGTTACCCAAAGCATTGAAACTACCTCTTGTCAAGAAATAGCTCCTTCTACCATCATTGAGACATCAAATGGCTACCATACTCAAATAAAATCCAACGAATAGGAATGGGATTCTTATGCCTCTAGTGACTATGACCTAGATACCCTATGGGACCTTGAAAACTCTACTATCCTTACCCTCTCCACATCCTCCATAAGCTTTGTCAATAGCAATGATAACCTACCCTTCACCGACAATTGATCAATTGGGATCAACATCACGCACATGTTGTGGACCTATTCCAGAAAAATGAAGCTCTTCTTGAGTTCATGGGAATTCGACATGGTATACCACAAGGAGATTATGAGGTTGGTTTTTTCATAGAACTTGAGCAAGGAGACGAAATTGGAGGGGAGATTGCATCCTCCAGTTGCAAAATTGGAATGAAAAATCTAAAAAATTCAAATGAGATCCCCTAGGGAAAACCACAATGTGGCTCTATCGGATCATGAAAAAGGAAAAACAAAAGATGCATTTGAGGGTGAAAACCTCTTTGAGGCACCCAAGGATGGAGGATTCAATATCCCCATCACAGAGTATCAGGAACAATTAGCAGTCTTTGTTGAAGGGTCTGAACCTATTAACGTTGGAACAACAGAGTCACCTAAGGTGATGTTTCATGCAACATCCTTAAATCATGAGGAGAGAGTCAACTTCTTGGAATTCATCTATGAACGTAAGATAAACTTCACCTAGAAATATCTAGATATGCTTGGGCTAGATCCAACTTTAGTGGTACATCATCTAACAGTATTCCTTGAAATGAAACTAGTTAAGCATAATCTTCACAATATGCACCCACAAATAGCACTGTTAGTTAAGGTAGAGCTTCAAAAAATGCTAGAAATTGGATTCATCAGACCTATAGATTATCCTGAGTGGGTATCCATCCTTGTATTGGTGTCAAAACCTACTAGGGGCATATATATCTATATAGACTTCAAAGATCTTAATAAGGCATGCCCTAAGGATGACATCCCCCTTCCCAACATCGACATAATAGTGGATCTAATTGCTGGTCATGTAATGCTTTCATTAAAGGATGAATTTTCCAAGTTCAACTAGATAAAGATTGCCCCTGAGGATCAACACAAAATAGCTTTTACCTATGCTTGGGGAAATTTTTGCTAGAACGTCATGCCATTCGGCTTGAAGAATGCAAGATCTACTTACCAAAGATAAATGACTATTATATTCCATGACATGTTGTACATCACCATGGAGGATTATTATGATGATCTGTTGGCTAAATTAATCAAAAGACAATAACACTTGGCTAACTTAGCTAGGATATTTGATAGACTAGAGGAGTATAACTTGCATCTAAATCCAAAGAAATGTGTGTTCTTCATAACATTTGGGAAACTATTGGGATACATTATATATAGAAGAAGTATCAAGGTGGATCTCGCTAAGGTCAAGGCT
Organism: Sequoia sempervirens; assembly: GCA_007258455.2. Taxonomy (NCBI): domain Eukaryota; kingdom Viridiplantae; phylum Streptophyta; class Pinopsida; order Cupressales; family Cupressaceae; genus Sequoia; species Sequoia sempervirens. The sequence goes on from VDFB02047434.1 coordinate 42,175, forward strand.
ATCCTGGAAATGCCTCCCCCGAGAACATTGAAACAACTATGTAGTCTACAAGGAAAGCTTCAGTTTATCAAAAGGTTCATCACACAATTTGTGGATAAATTTCATCCATTCACACACCTGCTACATAAAGATATAACATTCAAATGGGATGGAAGGTGTGATCAAGCTTTTCAATAGGTTAAATAATATTTTCTCACTCCCCCTATATTGATGGCTCTGATGTACAATAAAGTAATGATTTTATATGTATCCAAAACAACATCTTTGGGAGCTCTATTGGCACAACTTGATGAACAAAACAAAGAAAGAGAATTTTACTACATTAGTTGTACCTTGTTTAGCTATGAGTTAAATTATACACCCATTGAATGAGCATGTCTATCAGTTGTCTTCATAGCACAAAAGCTTAAGCATTAAATGTTAAAAAGACAAATCAAGCGGATATCTAAAGTAGATCCTTTGAAATATATTTTGGCAAAAGAAGCTCTTACAAGAAGAAACACTAAGTGTATCGTGATACTTAGCGAATTTTACATAGAATATGTTGACAAGAAAGCCATCAAAGGACAAGTGATAGTAGGTCACTTAGCAAAAACACCTATTGAAGATCATCAACCACTCATAGAAATTTTTTTAGATGAGAGCATCCTACTAACAATTCAGTTAATGCGTTGGATTTTGTACTCCTATGGATCCCATACTCAACACAACTCAGGGGTCGATATCCTATTTCTTACACCATAAGGAGATAGTATACCCAAAGCATAGAAGATTGTCTTCCCTTGTATGAACAATACAACTAAGCGTGAAGTGCTAATCATTGGGTTGAAAATGGTCATGGAATGGAAGATCATAGAACTATAGGTCTATGGTGACTCCCAACTAGTCATAAGGTAGGTTAGTAATGAATATCGGACTAAAGACGACAAGCTCATACTGTACAATAGAATGGTGGACAGTTTCAAGAAATACGTTTTGGTCATCATATTTGAATAGATCCCAAGGGTTAACAATAAAGCAGTTGATGCTATGGCCACTATTGGTTAACTACTTGACATACTCGAGAATGTTCTTAGATACAAATTCCTAGTGGAACAATTGCTTATACCAACATTTGATATCCTAGAATATGAACTTATATGTGATGTTGTTGGTCCTAACTCACCTTGGTATGCAAACACATTCACCTATATCCAACACAGAATCATATCACCCCACCTAACAACCAATTAAAAGAAAAACTTTATTTGTCAAACTTCCTAATTTACCATCCTTGGAGATACCCTATACTACTGAAGTCTTGATGGTACGTTACTATGATGTCTCAATGTGGAAGAAGCACAAATTTCCTTTCAAGAGGTACATGAAGGTGTTTGTGGGTCTCACTCTAGTGTATCTAACCTAGTCCCGAAGTTGCTACAAATAGGGTACTATTGGCCATCAATGGAGCAAGAAGCAATTCATTATTCCAAGAAGCATCATCAATGCCAATATCATGGAGATCTTGTGCACACACTTGCATAAGAGTTGCATCCTATCACTACCCCATGGACATTCTCTCAGTGGGGACTTGAATTAATAGGAAAGATATCATCGACCTCATCCAATGGACACAAATTCATCATCATTTCCACAAAGTACTTTACAAATTGGATAGAGGCTATTCCTTTAACTTATATCACAAGGAAAAAAATAGCTAAGTTTGTTCTTAACTATTTGATTTGTCGATATGGTATCCCACAAACTATCATAACAGATAATGGAACTTTGTTTAAGAACCAAGATTTCTATGAGCTTTGCTCAAGACTCTCTATCCAAAACCATTTTTCAACCCCGTATTATCTCCAAGGAAACGGCCAAGTTGAAGCATATAATAAGAGCATCCTAAAAATCCTAAAGAAAATTGTTAATGACATTGGCTGTGACTAGAACCTATTGCTAAACCCAACCTTATGGGCTTATAGAACCAACATCTGCACACGTATAGGTGCAACTCCCATTTCCTAAGAATGAATTTGAAGTAATACTGCCTATAGAGGTTGAAATCCCCTCCCTAAGAGTATCATTGAAGGATCTTGTTAGCAATGAAGAGTATTGGGTATCTAGACTCAATGAGATTGAACTCTTAGATGAAAGACACTTGAGAGCATTGAACCATCTCTAGGTAGGAATCACTATTGGCTCAAGCAAAGCTACAATAAGAGAATCATAAACAAGAACTTTTAGGTTGGAGACTTGGTCCTGAAAGAAAATCAGAAAATCTAGTTGAATCAAGATGGGAAAGATAAGTTTGAACCAAAATGGCTAGGTCCCTACATCATTACAACAAGCTATGACTCTAGAGCATATTAGTTAGCTACGCTGAAAGGAGAACCTCTAGCCAAACCTCTTAACAACAACCATCTCAAGAAGTTCTACACATAGCATATCAGAATATCCCAAGCAAAAAATTGAAAAAAGCAATAAAAAATAAAAAATAAAGAAAACAGTAAAGAGAAATAAATCATCCTTTAAGTGAAAACCACCTTATGGCACTTCTAGGACCGGTATCATAGTAAAAACCTAGTCAACGAGCGATATGTTTGAATAAGTCATGCATCCTCATCTAACGACACTATCCATCTATCACATCCACTCCACCCATCACATAATAAAACATGCATGCAACCATGGCTCACTAGCTAATACAGTGTTAAAATTTGTTGCACCATCTCTATCCACCATCCATTTTATCCACCTATCCCTAATAAAATGTAATCCTATTATGAACTGGGGGAAACCTATTGAACTTGGTAGTGAACTAGATCCTTGTTCATCCTATCACTTGTAGAAAACTATAAAAAAAATGAAAAACATCCAGAAAACTGTCAAAATCCAAAACAAATTCATAAAACACAAAATCCTAAAAAAATTGTAGGTCATCTCCAGACGAACCATAATTGAGTCAAAATAAATTGAACTTTGTTGTCTTTGCATGTAGAATGCAGGAAAGGTAATCATCAATGTGCCCCCAAGGCACTAGGTTAGTTCCTTCAAGTGTCCCTCTTGGTCTTTAAACTTGGTCAAAAATCCAAAAACATTCAAAGATCTTATCAAAATCCAAAAACATTCATAAAAAGTCAGAAAACTCCAAAAATAGTGTCAATCATGGTCAGTCGAACTACGTCATCTCTACGCATATGTAGGCAAGGCCATCATTAACGAGACCCTTATTGGAACCTTTAGATTTTTGGAAAATGTGGTGAAAATTCATATTACTTGCAAAACATGGTGGGTGAGAATCAAGAATTTCCAGTGCATGGACAATTTCTAAAACACTTCTTTTCTTAAAGAAGATAAATTCCATGCATAGTAGTTTAGGGTTTTTTTCCCAATTTTGGTTTTCTTTGTTTTGTATAGTTTTGTGCTTTTTGTTTGCACCTTGAAGAAATGTTCTAGATTCTTGCAATGTCTAGATAGTCATTCATCCCCAACTAGAGCCACTGTTAGGACTAGAAAATTTTCATTTTTCTCACATTCAATGCTTGTCGAACCCTAGTTCTAGAAGTCCAGTAAAAGAGTTCTAACACTTGCACTATTCACTTTCCAGGTCCAAAGGTCATGTTATATCTTTTCCCAAGATATCTTCTATCATACATGTATGCTTTTATCCTAGCTTATGTTTTGTTTGAGTACCACATTCCTATGGGGATGATATACATGCCATAGAAGTCTCTTGCAGAGATGCAGGAGTTTATGATAGGGTTACCACACCATTGCAATGAAGAAAGACAACATCTACAAGTTGGTGGTAGGCAGAGCATGGCATCCAAGTGTTATTGTGGTCCCACAATTAACTTTTTCAAGGCCCATGGTGTTGCAGTAGGAACTCAGTAAGGCATGTACACTGTCAAAGAGACTGCAGTATATCGGGAGGAGACATTTTTGGGTCCCTTCGATGGAATAACCCGCGAAGTTGGAAAATATGCCATCAAATATAGCTGAGGCCCACAGATGTATCGAAGTGGCAACAAAATGTTGAAGAATTTTCAGAGTCCCTTCGAAAACTCGACACACAAAAAGAGAATATATCAGTGAAAGATAATTAAAGGTCCCTTCGATGAAGTAATATATGTTGAAGACATGACATCTTATAATCTCATCAGCCAACAATGAAATGTATAAATACATCAGAATGACTGAGGAATATCGAAGACAGGATTTAATAGTAACCAAAGAGAAGGTTTGAAGGGAGATATAAATATCAGTTGAAACATAACAATAGTCACTTCAAAACCCCAAAATATAAAGAAAAGCAAAATATTGAGGAAATTATTAGGAATAGTGATGAATATCAACAGGAGTACAATATAGGTCTATTTGATACAATGAAGAAAAAGTAGGGTTTCACATGAGGAATGTAAGAATGAGATGGGTGATGGCGCGAGGCACTGAATAGATGATGGGGAATCCCATGTTGATAGGAGAAAGAGTTGATCATGAAATCCCAAGCATAAAAGTGAAATGGTGTACACTGGCAAAGACATGGGAATGAACAGAGATGAAAACAAATGGAGTATAAGGGGGCAAGCAGCTAAACGAACATTGCAGAATGCCATACCAAAGGATGGGAATACGAAAAGTCAATTTTTGGAATGTGAACAGTCTGAAGCTTGTTGCTTCCTTTATTCCTATAAGAAGGAAACCAAGACCACAAGGAACCTCTCTTCGAGGGGTGGGGAATTCGATTTTGGAAAAGGATATTGTAAAGGCCTATTTTCTGAAGCATATCAGTTGAATGCTACTTTCTTTGGTGTCTAAATTTTGGTTGTCAATTACTTGTTGAATACCATTGATAAAGTTTTACCTGGTTGTCTCCAATTTGTATTCTCCTTGTTATTTAAATTAGCATATCAATCATATGTGTAGTTTGTCAAAACACAATTCATGTTTTGTGTGATTTGTTTAATAAGGTTTCTTCAAGAAAGAATTAAATTACTTTGAATAGGTTGCAATAATCTGGAGGATTCAATTGGATAAATAAGAACCTGATAAAAGATAACTTTTCACATTTATGAAAGTCATAAATAGTACCGTGCCAAGTAATTCGAGTTACACCCAGAAGGAAGACACATATCATTTTGAATTTTGACTCTATACCTAGAAAAGGCACTGATCAGTTCATTTTCCAAAACCATCCCTTGTATCAGATTCTATAATCCAATTTTGATTTTCTTTTGTAGGAGTAAGGGTAGAAGTTAGTTTTAGAGTATCTATTTCAAACCCTCATGCTAGTGAGAAATATATTATGAGTGGATGAATGAATTACTAAAGATTGGAATTAAAAAAACCCTCTAAATTTGTATGAGGTCATAATTTTCTTAATTTTCACCACTTTTATCTTTGAAAGTTTGCATTTAGTGGTGAACACAGGGTACACCCACCTAGGAAAAGCAAAGCCTAAAGAGCAGGGAATCCCAACCATCTTGGTTGATTCCATTCGTTGGCCAAATCCTTGTTAAACTTGAAGACAAAGCTTGGGATACTTTTATAGTTTATCAATCTATGGATTTTGGAACCAAAACCCCTAAGGCATTAGGTCAATCCCCTTAGATCCCCCTCTTGGTCTTTAACTTTCTTGAAAACACCAAAAAAATTTGAGTATGTTGAAAATGTCAAAAGCAACATCAAATAACCTCAAAAAGCATAAAAACATTAAAAAAAATCCAAAAATCCTATCTCTCTTATCACCTATCTACAATAAAATCTCCATCCATAATAAACAATCATCACCTTCAACCTTTGACAATGCAATCAACAAGCAAAGAAAACATCGAAATCCAAAACTTCCAAGCAAAGAAATGAAACAACTAGATCATCATTAGACTAAAACAATGCCTAAGCGTTAACTACCCTACCTTTTGAAAATCATCATCAACATCCCAACATGTGTCTTAATAGATAAATCATTCCTACAATAGACAACATCGATGGATAACATCATGAAACATCAAAACATCTATGGAAAGTGATACAACAACATTGTTTATCTTTTATGATCTTATCTTTTTGATTTATCTTATTGTCACATTCCTAGGATCTCTCGAGGATGTCCATAAGGATTTAGAGAGGAAGGAATAGGGCATTGATCATGGATTTTATATCTTCTTTGTTTGTTGGATGTTTTTGTAGTACTACCACGATGAATACTTGCTTTATTTTGTGTGTGGAAGTCGTTTTGGGGCAATTCATGTAGCGTTGCATGTTAGGTACTCCATACCTCTCTGTGTAACTGGTTTGACATGTTTTGAAACTTCCCACCCATACACTAACAAGGTTTTCATATGTCGGGTATGAGCAAAAATACTCCTTGTTTATGGACTCAAAGTCCACACAATAGATACAAATCTTCCTTCGTCATTAATACCTTGGTGCATCATGTCTATTTGATACATTAATAAGGATTGCTAAACATTACTTAATCTCCATAAAAGAAAAACAAATTCATCAAATCATATTATTAATGTCATCCAAATTCTTCTACCCTCTAATCCTACTAACATTTTCTTCTAGTCAACATTTCTTCTATCAATCCTTGCACTTAAATGCACCACATCAGCCTGTTGAAAAATTTGGCTCATTATCCAAAATTTTCACCAAATTTCTTGAGGGGAACCATGCTATCCTGCCGTCACCGAGGCATACTAGAGCAATTCCTAAACACGACTTTTTGAATTTTCTTTGACACAACGCTATAAAATCACATTGTTTCAAAGAGGGGCAAAATATAGATACCTAAAATTGTCCTAGCCTGTGAACTAACATTTAACACTAATATTCATCTTTCCCTAATGATTAAATAATGTTCAAATATTTAATTATTAAATAAAATCAGATTTCCACTATTAATTAAATGACTTTATGTTATTTAATTAATTAATTTCAATTAATCTTCTCGATTAAATAAATAAATCCTATTTATTTAATTATAATTTAATTCAATTAATCTTCTTGATTAGTTAAATAAATCCTATTTGTTCAATTATATCTTTAATTCAATTAATCTTCTTGATTAAATAAATAAATTCTATTTATTTAATTATATCTTTAATTCAATTAATCTTCTTAATTAGTTAAATACATCTTATTTATTTAATTATATCTTTAATTCTTTATTCATCTTGATTAAATAAATAAATCCTATTTATTTAATTATATATTTAATTAATATTCACCCACTCTTCCTAAATTAAGTAATTACATTATTTATTTAATTATCCCTCTTCTCTCAACATTATCTAATCATCATGAATAAATACAAAATTTTATTTATTTATCTAATTTTCATTTGCAAATCCTCTCATGCAAATCTAAATTAACACTTTCTTTCACTCCACTTCTCATTCAAGTAGTTAACTCACACTTAACTTGAGTTATCTTTGACATAATCATGTCACTACTTTAATTAAATAAATTATTATTATTTATTTAATTATTTATCATTCACTTTTCTTCTATAATTAAATAATTGTTTTAGTTATTTAATTAATCATTAGCTTTTTCTTCAATAGTTAAAAACATATTTTTAATTATTTAATTAGTCATGAACACATCTTTAAATTAAGTGATTATTTTAATTATTTAATTTAGCTAACTTTAGCCATCTTCTAAATAAATAAAATTCATTATTTTATTTATTTATCCTCATTTGTACATGCACTAATAATTAATTATTATTTCCTCATGCAAAAAGCTAACTTAACTTATTCTTCTAATATTAAATAATTATCTTTAATTATTTAATCGACCTTTTTCATCATGCATAAATTAAATAATTATCTTTAATTAATTAATTATTTAATTATTATAATTCCCTTCAAAATATCTTGACTTAACTTATTTAAAACATCACTCATTAATAAATAAACTTTTATTTATTAATCAATCTTATCTTTGCGCATTCCTCAATTAATTAATTATCATTTCCCCAATCATGCAAAAGAAAACTCATCTTCTATCTCAAACTTATCTTGCACATTCCTCCAATAATTAATTAACTAGCACTTGCACCGAAAGAAGGTGTAATGATTACACCGATTGTTATAATAGTCACTCAAATTAAAATACATGTTTTGAGTTATATGTTGCATGAAGCATGTTCCCAAGTTTTTGTTAGTTTTTAATTGAACATTTAAATATTCTATTACACTATTATAAATAAACTAATTTAGTTAATTTAAAAGTATGTTTACTAAGATTATCTTAGATTTTTTTTTGCTTTACACATATATAGATGAGCATTGAGAAATACATTTTGAACACTTGAAATATAATTTTACAATAATAAATAATTCATGTAGAATATCTTTAAAATTAGGGAAATGATGTAATAGATATGTTCATGTTGTAATGTCCCCATTTTGGCCATATGCTCTGCTGTGACTGATAGCCTATTTCTGGAAATTTGTAGGCTAATCAGAAGTGAAATTAGGGTTTCCTTTGGTGGTTTTGGCATTTTTCGGAATTTACTATTTTTAGTAAATTCTATTTTTAGTAGTGATCAGTTGTCAGACTTCAGTAAGTCATTTTCAGTTGAGCAGTTGCTTGGGTTTGATTTTGGCTTTAAAAACATTATTTGGTGAAATAATATATTTCAAGGCATTAATGTTTTAATTTCAAGTTGACCCCTTGGCCTAGTTCATTAACTTTAAGTTGTGTTTAAAAGGTGGCCATGAAGGGGGACGCCCTCATGAAGGAGATATTAAATATTTAATAAAGTTTTATTGTGCCTTGAAGTGGACGCCATTCTAAAGGAGGATTTAATATTTTGAATTTTAAAATATTTCAAAGGGACTTTTGGCGTCCCATTCTTGGAGGAGTTTTGGGAATTTGAAAAGTCACCTCTTTTTCTATAAAAGAGAAGTTTTGCTCCAGCTTTTATCATCCATTGTTTATGCTAATGTTATGCTGTCAAAATGACATTGTGAATTTGGCTTCGAGGAATGCTTACCTCCTAGCATTTGTCCAATTTCGTGTTTGAAAGATAACACCTAGTTGGTTTATTGCTGCTTCTCATTCAGACTAGCAGATTTGGGCTTCAAAGTGGAGAATTTTGGTGATGTTTTTTAGTTTTGTGTTGCTGGTATTTCTACAGCTGAAAGTGATTTTTGTTAGCAGCTTTTTGAGCAAATTTAATCTCGTTCTGGGTACTGATGCTTTGTGATTCTAGACCAAGGGCAACCCTTTCCACAGAAGATTGGAATTTAATTCGAAGTATTTTATTTTATCTTGCAAAATCGCCCCTTTCAGCAGGCCGTACCATTTCAAGAGGGCATTGAAGTTCGTGATAAATTATTGGTGGAGTTTTGATGCAATTTTTCCATTGCATATTGGGCGCCTATCCTCCAGAGAGTCATTGCAATTCATTTCATTCCATTTGGAGGTATTTTGAAGTAGTTGTGAGCATTTCATTAATTTACAGTTTGCTGGTTGATCATTTTCAGTTTGCTGGTTATTATTATCAGACCTCTAGAAGTTCAGATTTTGGTTATGTTTCCAGCATTTGAGAGATAATTTATTGTGGTGATCATCTTCTATCAATTGTGCTTTGATTCTATTGTAAATCTCTTGTAATTTGCAGCTGTTATTTATATTGTAAGACTGTAAACAGTAGTACTGTTTCAGTCATTTTAATTGCTGCATATTCTTGTGTTTAATTTCATATTTGTAACCCCTGGATGGTTTACCGCCAGTGTGGAAAAAGAACATTCTAATCTTTCTTTATTTACCCACTAAAAGTGGCAAATTCCCACAGTGAGTGGATGCCCGTTAAGGATGAATTGCTTTGAATTGTAATGTTTTCCCCCCACTGATTAAGTGGTAGCGTGGAAATTCTTATGGCTGGTTCACCACCTAGCTCCTTTCAATTGTAATTATATTTCAATCATTGCTTAGTTTCTCTGCCATATGACAACACCTCTCCTTCATTGGGATTGAGTGTGCATTCTTGGCGTTGAGATCTTTTAATTTTGAATTTTGAATTTGGAGCTAACGCTAATTCAATTGGCGTAATATTGGTTGTGTCATGAAAATTCTAAGGAAAAATTAAGGGGCATATTTCACATGTTCATATTATAAAATTACACGCCTGATTGCACAAATCAGAACCCCTCGCAAGGTGCCCTTTATTGCTTTACACATATATAGATGAGCATTGAGAAATGAATGATATTCTACATTATAGTTCATGTTATGTTTCAACACTTGGAAATATAATTTTGCAATAATAAATAAATCATGTAGAACATTTTTAAGAATGGGCCTGTGTTGCCATTTTGATGATGGGTCTCTAAATGGGGTGGTACATTAGGGAAGATCAAGTGCAATTGCCCTCCAGTGGGTTGAAGTGGTAGTGGGTACCCACATATCTGATCCACTCATCTCTTCCACCATTGTTGAAGCTTTAATTAGTTTGAATATTATGATATTTAATACAACAGTTTTCAGTAAACAATGAAAATTGACAAGTCAACTCACATGCTCAAATTATTGAAATTTTTTCTTTAAAAAAAATTATGAAGAGATAAATATCAAAATGCTCATATATTTTTGTAAAATAAAGGGACAGAGTTAGAGAGTTAAAAACATGTGCTTCAAATTCTAGTTTTATGTGCTTAGATTAAATAATTAATAATTAGTGCTATATAAAGGAATAAAATAAACTTAGATAAATCTAGACTTGTTCCAAAAAAGTAAATTATTAAATTCAAATGAAAAAAGAATGTTGCCATCAAATTAACAAAAAATATTGCAAATGAAAATAGAATGTTCCCTTCTAGTTGGAAAATCAATATCTATTTAACTTTTACATGATAAGTGATATTTTGGAGGCTTTTACCATTAAATGGATAACTGGTTTACCATTAATCAAATTACAATTAGTTAGAAACTCCTAAAAAAAATTTACCAATCAATTTTTGAGGGAAACAAGGGCAATATATTTAAGGCTGGGCCAATACTCTAAGACCTTTGATGTCAAATTTATATCATGAATGCCTACACTTTTAAGCTTAGTGCATATACCTGTGGTATACTCACTTTCTGGATATCCACTACTGCTCAAAGTCAAATCCCCATTTAATTCACAATTTACTAAAACCAAAATTTAAAGATTACTGAGTTTTCCAAGGGATTTTGATAAGGAATTCCCATCAACAATGGGATTATTAGTCAAGTTTCCTTGTAGGACCATTTTTTCCAAATTATGTAACATTCTTAGTTCTTTTGGAAACTCTATAGATGAGGTTTGATAAAGCAACAACAATGTGGTAGAGTAAATCATGTCCAATGTCAATGGACACTGGTGTTCATGCAAAGTTTTATCCGTCACCTTGAACTTCCTATTGAATATAAATATCAGCTGAGCATTCACTAAAGCTATGCAAATTTCCAAGCAAGTAAAATACAATATTAGTTCTCAAAACCTATAGAGCATTCCATATAGCTTAATGAAACATTGGACAAAATTTAAATTGAAAGAAAGAAAAACAATTGATATTGGGAATATAAAGCATTATTGTAATTAATGAACTATATTGAAAGGAAATAAAAAGTTTTTAAAATTTTCGTTAAAAACCTAAAAATGGTACAAAGAATGTTAGATTGGATGCAATATTTCATAATATTAAAAAAAGCCTCTACTTTTAGATCTTGTCAACTGTCTCATAAAAATTGATCCAAGAATATCATGAAGGAAGAAATGGAGGAAAAATAAACAGATGTCAAAGGGATAAATGGAAACAACAACTCTTTCTTACCTCTAGTATTGCACATGTACCAAAAATTAGACAATGTAATTAATTAAAACATTGCAATCCACAAAGAAACCAAACTATAAGTCAAGGACAAGCAATTTCCCTTGAGTTTAAGATACAATAAATGAGAACAAAAAGATAGGCAGTTTCCCTTTGGCAAAAGCATTTGGACAATGCTACTCTGAGAAAAAGCATCTTCATCAAATTCTTGCCCAATTCACAGATATTACAGATGAGTACATAAAGGATAACAAACAAAAGTTTGTTCTAGCATGGTTCCTACTTAAAATTTGGAATAATTATGTAATGTAAGTCTCATTTCAAAGCATCGGATCCCCCTGCAAACTATGAGAAACAACTAATATTTCTTACCTCTAGTATTACACATGTACCAAATACGTAGACAATGTAATTAAATAAAACATTGCAATCCACAAAGAAACCAAAAACTACAAGTCAAGGACAAGCAATTTCCCTTGAGTTTAAGGTACAATAAGTGAGAAAAAAAAGATAGGCAGTTTCCTTTTCACAAAAGCATTTGGACAATGTTGCTCTAAGAAAAAGGATCTTCAACAAATACTTTCCCAATTCACAGATATTACAGATGAGTATATAAAGGATAACAAACAAAGGTTTTTTCTAGCATGGTTCCTACTTAAAATTTGGAATAATTATGCAATGTAAGTCTCATTTCAAAGCATCAGATCCCCTTACAAACTATGATGTAAATTAAGAGTAGATTAATTGATGTTCATACAAAGCTCAAACATAGAAAATCAAATTTTAGAATTTAGTTTCACAAGACCAAATACTTCAAGTGAAAGTCTCAAGTACAACAAGAAAAAAATACATTCCCACAAGCCTAGAGAATGTGGATGAGAGCCACCAGGAGCACAACAAAGAAAGAAAAAATAATAAGAGAACTGCAACAAAAAAATACCAAAAAAAAACCTTGTACTCAAATATTCCCTAACCACTTACTACAACGATAAGAAAACTAAAGCCAAAGAAAAAGGTAAAATAAAAACCCAAGCCTCTTTCAAACCTCTTTCCATTTTCCATGGATCCAAGCCCTTTAATCACCTCCACAAAATAACTCATAACATACCAAAAGAGACTAGAGTAAAATATGATCACAACATATGAGGTTGTTATCTCTTATCGAAAACGCAAGATATTCATAATTATATGGCAATGTGGCAGAGTAAATCATGTCCAATGTCTTAGGACACTGGTGTTCATGCCAAGCTTTATCTGGAACCTTGCACTTCCTATTGAATATAAATATGTCATTTGTTTTGATTAAAACATAGTAGACATTGCACATAATAGAAATTTCTTTATAAAGACTTCCAACTCAGCTCCAAACCAAGGTCCAACCACAGTGAAATATGACACTACAACAAAACATCTGTGCAAGCATACTAAGAATGGTTCAACATTCCAGTCCAGAGGAGATAAAATATTTATTGTAACCCTTATAAGAGTTATGCATAATTGGCTTGGAGAGGAACAAATATCAGAGTTGCCAAGATGTTTTGAAGCATCTAATGAAAAGGAAATCCGTGGCTAGATCAAACTCACTATATCCCTTTGCAGCTAGGCACACATAGTGATAGCCAATAATTGGGCAAGATCAACTGTAAAATATAGAACTGTGCTATGTACATGCAATAGAGGAAAATATTGGCTAGAGATGTCTAAAGTAAGATGCCCTAGTTTAACAAAATCCCTTAACGCTAGAAACAATGACCAAATGCATAAAATTCAAAGACAACACTTAACATTCACAACAATGTCGATGAGGAATAATGGGAAAAACCCTACCATTGCAGAATATTGCCAAATGAGATGATTCAAAACCTATATCCCCTCAGTTCTTCAATCTATTCACAGTAAATGGAAGTAGATCTAAAAAGATTTTATGTGGAGTTTTTGCAAGTTTATTGCATAGAAACTGCAACAACATAATGGCGGGCATGGTTGTGGCAATTTTTTGTGTTTTATTGCATACATATGGCCACAACATAATGACGGTCGTGTTTGTGGCGATATTTATGGTGGTTTGTTGCATACATAAGGATTAGGCTAGAAACCCATGCAAATTTCAATCATGATTTTTCACCTGTCGAATTTTTTTTTCGATAATTTTTTTCAGGCATGAGAAAAAATTAGTGGGTTGTGCCCATAATAAATAGCCTATCAGCTAATTATTTAATTAATTATATGATGCGTTGTTTCGTCAAAACTTAACTGACAATCTCTCCCAGTCAACTGATATTAACTAGCCACTCTTCTGATCAATCAATTATCTTAACTCCCACTCACTCCAAGTCTTATGATCAATCAATTGACTTAAATCTTGAATCAATATCTCATGCAACCAGTTAACTAGAATCTCACATCAAGTTGTTCTTAGTTAACTAGGCAATCAATTCCTCTCATTCATTCTTAGCCTTTAATCTTAAATCAAAACCTCTTAATCCAAGTTGTTGATTCAATTTCCTAAAATCTATAAAACAACCCTCATCCCTCTCATAATTAATCTAGATAATTTATAGAAAGGTCATGTCAGTAAGATTTTTGAGCAAATTGAGAAAACACCCTCATATTGTTAGATCATCATCATCGTTATCAAGCTTTTGCAAAACCATGGAGGCTTCATTTCAAAGAGAAATCTGACATATCAAGATCAATATGAATACACTCCGACATGGGATGGTAAGATTGTGTAGTTTGAATTCATTTATATTTCCATTTGATTGTGCTAACTTCGTTTGTTGAATTCATGGCTATGACAATTGCATTTCATGAGTAGGTTGGGTTTTATCCTTTTGTTTTGATTTCATTGGGTTGATTCTATTGATACGAATACTGATCTATATTTCCCTCTTACAAATCTTACTATTTCTCCTTTTACCATTAGAATCACTCATGTTTAAAATAGGCAATTCTAAATAGTGCAAGGACAAATAGAGTAGTAGGGTTTCCAAAGACACCAAAATTAAGACAAATTTTACTAAATAAATTCCCTACACCTAACAACCAAAAACACATCTAACATTGTATTTCAAAATTAGAAAATATTAATAAGAACTCAAGAATAAAATAAGTTCATGACTAAACCAATGTGACATCAAAAGGTCTAATACAAAACACGCATTTACTTATTTGATATTTGAGTTGTTAAAGAACAATTTGGAAAAATGAATTTCAATATGCTTGAGTGCCACACTCATGGTTATACATTTCATAATATATGATATTTCAATTTAGCTGAATTTCCTTAGTTCACATACATGAATATAAACCATTAACAACAATGCAACAAGGGAAAATCTAATCAAGCATAGCTCCACTAAAATAAGAACTAATTGTGATAATAATTTATTAAGAATTAAAATTACTCTAATATCATAATAGAGTGATGTAAAAACCACTTTCTAACATGAGTTCATATTAAGCCTAGAAGTTGCAAAATCAAGAGCTACAAATAACAACATTTCTATTACAGTTTGAGTATAATTATAAACTAAATAATAATTATTACATGATTGTAAAGTAGTATGCATATGCCTAATATGGGTACAACACATTCTCCAATGCAATAATGATCCAAGTATATAATTATAACATAGTTCTAGGTTACAAATTTCTCAAGTATAACATGATATGATAGTACAAATTCATGATGAGCTACAAATGTAAAGAGATAAAAAATACTCTCTTGAACTCCATGATGCTTTTATATGATTCTAATGCTCAATCCCAATGTTGATTAACACCACCCAACCATGTGGGACCTTGAGGCCCACCCCTTTAAAATAAGAGACAATCTTCATTTTATCACTCATAATGATGCCATACACTTGTAATTCCCTACAATCAAGAACACTAAAAATATTTATTTCTCAAACACAATGTGAAGTACACAAGTCCAGAAAAATGAGGAACATGAGGATAATCTAGGACAAGGAGTGACATCCCCTCAATTATCCAAAGCTCAAATAAGACCAATTAGACCTTTGGTCACAATAGTAAGGCCCTATTTGGTAACACTTGCTCAACACAACACATATTTGCAAATGCCCTTTCAATCATTTCATAATTTCCACAATGCAACACATCTTTTCAAATTTTTTTTTAATAAGCACATGATTAAGTTCCAATTCTTTATCAAGATACAAAATGTCTTTTCAAACATAGCACCTAATCAATAATGTGTTCATTATTATTATACAATAAACTTATTTTAGGCATTATCTACCACATAATTAAATCTTGTGTTCATTATTATGATTATAAACATCTTTTCAAGAATTACATCCCACAATTAAAATATATTCAATTCAAGCCTTGGCTTCCTAATTAATCTTATCACATGTTCTGGTAACTAACTTATACAATTAGCCCTTAGAAGGAAAATAAAAATTTACACACAACATGCATCCAAGGAAAACACACTTTAATGGTAAAATCATGTTTCCCCAAAATAATATCACAAAAGTTTTAAAATTTAAAAAATAAATAATTTAATATTTTTTAAAGAATCCATTAATATTTAGGTTCCTCCATTGATGAACCTTTAAATTTTCAAAAAATTAAGACAACCAATTTTAGAATCCTACATATACCCTCTTTTTCTAAATTCGCCCAACATCACAATTATACAATCACATAAAATTTGAGGAAATTTTTGTAAAGGTTTATGTAATAAACTATGTTTTTCTAAAATTAATAAACTACAAACTAATATTTATTCAGTTAAATGGAATATATTTTTAATCCCAAACTCAAGAAAACCCATAGCACAAGCAAAATAACAACTAATTCAATTCATCAAGATTTCAATTTATTTAACTAATTCCTACAAATTTCTAGATTAAACCACAAGATAAATACCTACAAAAAGTGGAGACAAATAAACAAGTTGTAAATCTTCAATCCATAAGCAAGCTAAGCAGTCTTCACATAAATCCAATCTTTTAAATTCAAGAAATCCTTTCTAATCTTCCACACAAGCAGAGGTTTCAAGAAAATGTTTCTTTCCCTATTTTTCTATCTCAATTTTTACTAGAAGGAAAGTTACAAAATGAAAAAGAAGATAGAATGATTTGAAAATCACTTTTGTGTATAAGGTAAACCTAAAAAAATATCTCGAAGAAAATTGGAAATATGGTGGAAGGCGAGGGTGAGGGCGATCAAAGGATCAAGAGAGTGGCATTAGTTTGCAAAAGGTAGCAGATATGGCCAATTCCAAGACAGATGGGAAAAACAAAAAACAATAGAAAGATTTGGGTACAATTGTTGAACTGTTTGAAATTGTTGATAATGATGCAAATGATCTGTAAGATAGGGTGATTATTCACCATTTTGTGCTTGGTGGTAATGGGGAAACCGAAGAAATAAGTTGTAGTATGATCAATGATATCGATCCATTGATAACTGAAGAGGATAATAAAAGGCTTCGTGCACCAGTTTCGTTGGACAAAGTGAAAGGTGCTACTTTCCAAATGCCCCCTGATAAGGCCCTAGGGTTTGATAGGTTCACAATGTTGTTCTTCTAGGTTAGCTAGGATTTCATTGGGCATGAATTAAGTGAGGTAATGGAAGAGTCAAGGAAGAAAGGTAGAATTTTGCAAGATCTAAATATTACCAATATAATGCTCATTCCCAAAGAGGAGTCATGGAGTAAATTTGAAGAATTTAGACCCATCTCATTTTGCAACATTGTGTATAAAACTAGCACTTGCACCAGAGGGGGTGCAAGGGTTATGCTGATAGAAAAATATAGAGAAGTAAGAAGGGGAGTGACGTACAGTTTATCACTTGTATAATATTGTTTGTATATTTTTACAAAGTGGATGTAACAAAAAATTTGTATTGAAAAAAGGCATGGTTTATGGTCGTGAGATGGGTAAGTAGTATATTCAGATATGCAAGGTGTAAAAAATTAAATATAGAAATCCAATCTATAACATTCACAAAACTGTAACCTACAACTTCTAAGCATAGACAAACAAACGCGTCAATTGACGTATGGTAATCTGTGTCAATTTACTTACATTTTCCTTTCTTGTTCACTGTAACAAAAATTATTTGCAGTAGTGGAGCTTCTGAATCCTTCAAGAACTGGTGCCTCAAATGCAATCTTGATTGAATGCATGAACATTAAAACCGACAATGAAAACAACTGGCAACTAACTTTACTTTTTCAAGTGAGATAATTTTCCTTGTGGTGGTTAAGTTTCATAGTATTTTGACATGAGATTAATGGCAACCCAGTGTAGTTTTATCGCGTGAGACTTGTTTTAGACCAAAGCTCATACAATATATAGCCTATCGACTAATTAAAAGTAAATAAAATATGGGAGAAGAAATCCATCCAAATCAAATATTTATGGCAAGAATGCATCTGCATTTACTGAGGACAACTCACCATCCATATATTAATTTACATGTACTGTAAGCAAAAGAATCAAGTATCAATCCTACATATCAAAGTTAAACTCATCTTTCTAATTAAAATTTATTACAAATAAGAAAGTATATCACTTACAAGAGAAAACATATTAAAGAACATTCCTAATTCTTCTAATATTGTTTGATTCCTTCAACCAAATTCACCCAACAATGCATTTTGTAAAACTTACATACAGTGATCATGGATAATACCTTTTATGTGCTATGCTTATACATCTGACATACAGTAATACTACATATTGACTTATTTGGGCAGCTTAAACTTACATATTGGCTTTTCATTCAATGCGTTTTGTAAAACTTACATACAATGATCATGGATAATGAAATATTTTATGTGCTATTTTTATACATCTGTTATACAATAATAATACATATTGACTTATTTGGACAACTTAAACTTACATATTGGCTTTTCTTTCAATGCATTTTGTAAAACTTACATATAATGATCATGGATAATGAAATATTTTATGTGCTATGTTTATACATCTGCCATACAATAAAACTACATATTGACTTATTTGGGCAACTTAAACTTGAAGACTAACAAGCTAATTTGGCATAAGGTGTGTTGAACGTCAACACATTTCATCTTTCACAAACAATTATGTGCTCAGGAATAAGTGAAGGTTGGATTCCTTCCGAATTTGGGAATGAGGCCAATATTTTAAGGTAAATAGAAATGAAATTTCATTATGACAAGGGTGGATTGGCAAGGTTAGATTCACTTTTGAATCTGGTAATGAGGTTGAAACTTAAAAGACCAATGCAAGGCTTAAACTGTTACATCAGTTGTTGGGAATTTTCACAAATCAGGTCATTGTAATCTCATAGTTGATAGTCATAAATAAAGAGACTCCTATTTCGAATGCAGAATTGGAATATCCTTGAATTCCTAATCCTTATTGTTGAATAAGAGTTGTATGTGGTTGTTTGATGTTTAATGTGCTGAATGATTTCTTAAATCCTGTTTGTGAAGAAGATTCAAATAATGAACACTTGTATATCATATCATAATTAGGGAATTGAAACACATCATAGCCTAAGGCTTATTATAGGAAAGCCTTTTTCTGTACACAGTGCTTTTGTTCTCATTGATTGCAATACACCTAAATGCAAGTAGAGCCCAACAACAGTGAGATGTAGAAAATAAGAAGTCACAAGTTGATGGAGAGCACAATGTGCAGTCGGGATTGGTTGGGCTCACATTGCAAGATGAGGATATAATTCATTCCAACAATTTCAAGGCTGACAAGGGGTTTGTGAAATATCTAGTGGATGATGGCTTTAACTTTTTAGCTTGTTTCTCAAACAAAAATTAGCTATGGATATCTTTTTCCACTAGTTGTTATTTTGAGATCCTTTGTAATTGACAATATAACAATCATATAAACCATTTTCATTTATCAATTTATTGTTCACATTTATGATTTGATAATTGACATTGAATTATCAAATATCAGCTGTATAGTGTGTTCATAATTCTATATTTAATTTTCTACATTTTCTGTATATATATTTATATATATAGTAGTCCCCTTGCCATTCCCTAGTCCCTAAAGTTTAGGAAAATATTTGTTGTCCCACAATCCCTCTGTCCTGAAAACTTAGAAAAATGTTGATTTTAACTCTCATCTAAAGACCACATGCCTTGTGTTTCCTCAAGAACTTTGGACAGACAATAATGCCACTCTAAATGTTCAGCAAAATAAGTAAGCTTAGGTCTAAGAGTCTGAGACTTAGAAATGAATGGTCTAAGTTGTGTAAAAGCATTTTTTCTATCCAAATTGCTTTGTTACAGGCTTGACTGTTGAATCAAGATGATATACAAGTTTCTAGGCTTGTGATTTTTTATTATTACAATTTTACTTGTCCCACCAGTTTGTGTTCATCTCCAAGTTCAAAATTAATATTAAATCCTATTTTTAGAACTTCCCAAATTCAGAGGTGTTGAAATGATCCTTGTCTGAAAGGTGTAAATTTTCAATTGTTTTCTCATTTGATAGGTCTTTAGTTTTATCAAACTTAGCCAAGAACGAAGGAAGATAGATTGACACAACCCAAAATATGCATAAACAATATTGGAAAAGTAGAATATGATACTTCAGACCTTATTTAATTTTGATTCTTGTAGAAAATTATACTCAAAAGTGTGTGACAGATTGTGACAAGTCCAAAAATATCTCAGAAAGCAAGATCATAAATCTTTCTTAGCTCATATCAACTGCCCATCCTCAACAAGAAATTATTGAGTACCTAAAAGGAAAAATACTAGACTATTTGAACTCCCAAGCAAAGAAAAACTTCAAAGATTTATTACAGACCTTCACATTAATTCTCTAATATGTCAACACAAACTTTTCTGTCAATATGTAGATTAAAAAAATTATAGTAGACCTTTTACAATGATTTCTGAGTGCTCTTATTAATCATAAATACAAATATGGACACTTAGTTATATAGGGACAACAACAATGAGTTTTAGGTTTATTACACGAATTGAAGAGGGTTCACTAGTAACTTGCACACTAGGAATTCGACCCAGGAATATGCAAACATGATAATATCAGAAAGTATGCTTGACTATTGGATAATCAAACCTGGAAAGAATTTTCCCAGAATGAATTAGCAGTCCCGAACTAAGGTTGTATGACCTCCCACGCACTGGAATAAAGAGTGTGTTGTTGCTTAAAGATGAATGCACGCCCCAGTATCAATCACACCTCTTCCTAGGGCTCACATCCTTCCTTATGGATACAATTCACATCAAAGAGACCCTTGACCTAGACTAAGCAGTGAACATGCCTCCTGTAGAGTGTTTCCAACTATTGGAAAAGGAATAATCACTTTTAGAATGAGTCACCTTCCTCCAGCAGTGAATGCATCCCAGATATATTTGCTCAAACCCTCCAAGATGCTAATATGAATCACTCCAGCTGTGCCCAACCACGTCCTTATTATTTGCTAAAAAAATCCCCTTAATATCCATTCATCTCTATCTAGAATCTGACTCAGACTGCTTCCATTCGCCCAAACACTTCCTCAAACTCCACGCATTGTACTTGCACAAGAATTCCAGTCATTTCTCAATAAATTATTCAAGGATATGGGGTTTTCATCCCATATTTCCTAGGGATTTTGTCCTAAGCTCGAGACAAGAATTTTGCAGCCTTTCAAATGAAAATATTGGTCTGAGTTAAAATTTGTTTTCAAGTTGAGATGAGAATGCTTTAATTGCCTAAAATTTGTTTTTCCCAGTGTGCCATTTCTCCTAGCTCTGCTCCCATTTGGTCTTGAGCCTTTTCAGCTTCAACTCTAGGAAAAAACACAATGGCCAACAACTTAGCTCAATATTTTGCACAAACTATGTCATGTTGTCAACGATGGCGATGTGAAAAATGGGCAGACTTTGGAAGAAAAATACGACAATGAGATGAACCAAAACCAGAAGCAATGAGACAAACCAAAACCAGTCTCCATATAGTGATTGCTTCAAGCTGTTCACAACTGTTCACAATTAATGAAAGGTGGATTGAAATATCACTAACATCGTAGTTATGGAGGCATTTATGGCACTTGCATTCACAAATAAATTTGATAGGATTTTATAGCTACCAAATTTGGTGACTGAAAACCATTAACCACTTGCAGTTTCATGCATGTGTGAGACAGGTTTACAATTTTGTATTATGTTTAGAGACAATAAACAACAAAATAAAATGGTTTGCAATGAGCTGTTTCCAGGCGTGAGACAGGGTTACGACAGAAACCTCACACCATATATAGCCTATCGACTAATTATATCTAAGGAAGTGACCAATCGTTTGAAGCATGTGCTACCCAAGATAATCTCACAACAACAAGGTGCATTTTTCTAGGAAGGAACATCTCAGATGGTATAATAATTGCACATGATATTGTGCATACCTTGAAGAAAAATAATTTGAAAGGGTTGATTATCAAGATTGATCTAAGAAAAATGTATGATCATGTGTGATGGCATTTCCTAATGAAAACCATGGTAAAATTGGGCTCCAGGGAAAAGTGGCTAAGATGGGTTTACAATTGTATATCCACTCCCAGATACTCAGTTGTGATAAATGGGGCACCTCATTGTTTCTTCAATGCAACAAAAGGCTTGCGATAAGGTGGCCAATATCATGCTTTCTCTTTGTAATAATGACAGATGCATTCAGCCAACACATAATCAAATTGCAACAAAAAGGTATGTGGAAAGGTATTTTGATTACTCCCTCTATCCATCCCATTACTCATAAGATTTTTGTAGACAATATAAATTTTTAATGCAATCCAAACATTCATGAAATTGATACAATAAAAAAAGCTATAGATATATTCAGTATAGAAATTGGTCAACTAATAAATGCAAAGAAGTCAAACATCTTCTTCTACAATACACTGAAGCGGCTTCAGTGGAAGGTGGCAAGAACACTAGGTTTTCAAATTATGAGACTCCCAACGAAGTACTTGGGTGTCCCTTTGTTTCATGGGGTGGTGAAAAGTGTTTGGGAAGAGACAATCAAGAAATGTACATTGAAGGAAGAATGTTGGAAAGGTAAGTGGTTAACACTAGTAAGGAAGGTTAACCATGTTAAAGGTAGTGTTGGCTACTATTCCCATATATATTCTTTCATGCATAGAAATCACCAATAAATAATGTAATCGTATCACAAGTATACAAAGAAAGTTCATGTGGGGATCAAACGAGAAAAAGTGTATCCCTTTGTTAGCAAGGGGAATGGTAAAGAAGATAAAGGCCAATGGTAGTGAATGGGTGAAGGATGTGAAGTTATAGAATAAAGCACTAGGTGAAAAATTACCTTGAAGAATGTACAAAAATTTGAAATCTCTTTGGTGAAAAATCCTAAGTGCAAAATATTTGGATTCACCTAAAGGCGAGCACACTCTAACAATTGTAAATCCAGGTAGAGGATTTTCTATATGGAATTTTATTATAAACTGCAGATTGATGCTATCAAAACACCTCACGTGGAAAATAAAAGGATGGGAGGAGGGAATCCTTTTTGCATGACTCGCGGAACGGGTATGCCCCCTTTGATCAAATTCCAAGGATGGATGCGACCATTAAACTTTCAAGCCTGATATATGGCGATCTTGTTTGCAATTACGTAGAGTCACTGGTGGGTCAACAAGAAACTAGATGGATGAAATTTGATTTTCTAGATGATGTTTCGAGGCAATATTTAAATAGAAAACTTTCTAAGTGCTAGGTGCACGTCGTGGATGAAAATGACACCATAATTTGGTGTGCAGCGAAAACAGGTGTGTATTCCACAAAACTTGGCTACATGGTGCTACAAAAGGAAATTAGCATAGGTTCATGGCTAAGAATCTTTGATGGGGGAAGATGGTTTTACCAAAAGAAGGCACTTTCACCTAGATTAAAATTTAGGAAAGGATATTAACTGGAAAGCACCTTAATTGAATTGGTGTTATGGGCCCACACAGATGTGTGATGTGCTACAAGAGTATAGAAATGTTAAACCATCTTTTTATTCAATATGAAGTGGCATAATAGTGTTGGAAACATGACTGTGCCAAAATAGATTGGTATAGTCCCCTTTAGGATATTTAAAGGATATCTTCAAATCTTGGTCTAGTTTATACAAAGGCTCAACATTGGAAGGGCTATGGTGTGAAACACATGCAATGGTTATCTACAAAATTTGGGAAGAATGGAATGCTCGAATTTTTAGGGAGAAAATGACAACTGAAGATTGTCTTTTAAATAAAATTGAAATGGGGATAAGTGAACATTTGAATGCTCATATAAAAAATAGAAGTTATAAATTCTTCTCAACCTGGGATCAAAAAATGGTGTCACTAGTAGAATTTGGAAAATAAATGACTAGGTGACTAAAACTTTTAGTCACAACAACTAAAAATTACTAAATTCTACTAATTTTTTACAACTCAGCTATAAATGAGTAAATAAATGACTAATTTGGTCATTGACTAAAAAATAATTTAGTCACAAAAATAAAAATGACTAAATAGTTAGTCACCAAATACAAATTAGACAAAATTAAAAAAAAAACATTTCAGCCAATTATTGGCGTGATGTATTGGAACGATTCATTATTCGCGTTCATTGTAGAATTCCTCACTTCATTTGTTACTTGTAGGTTAGCCTAGCACTGAGGCATTTTGATCAGTTATAGCAGCTACTTGCATGGGCGGTAAAGATTTAGAGAGGACCTGGAGACTTCTGAAAAGGTGGGTAAGGGCAAGGAATTTAGAGTTTGCTGCAATAAATTTGAAGTTGGCGAGGCCCCTTGCAACGAAGTCAGATTTGGGGACACCCTCTACAATGAATTCAGAGGTAATTCAAAACCCTCATTACATTCAACACAAAATCTATAGCTTTCTAATTGGAAACTTATTGTAGTTACAATCTACTACTCTTAATAATGTTCTTTTACAATCTTTCCATTGTTCTGCTTCATAATGTGTTCAAGCTAAATATAATAAAATTAGGGTGTTAATGCCAAGATAGAATTTCCTCAAACAATTTTGATACATTTTCACTACAAGTGCAATCTGTCCTTGTGCAAAGTAAACATGTGCTAGATTTACCCACAAATTAGGCATCTGAACAAAGATGTTTCTTGATGCAGCTTCTTGTACCTGTGTAAAAATTTCCTTTGCATGCCTTTATGATTTTCCTTGTGGGATGGCGGGTTATTCCCTACTATACCATGCCCTTTATTTTTCCTTCTCGTGGTATGGCAATTTACGATGTATTTAAATTCTCTCATACCACCCAACTGCATCCTCATCATAATACTTTTGCGGTATGGTGTTAAATATCTTCATGTTGTTTGTTACACACCGCCAACCCATCAAGTGTTCAGATTACTACCGAGGGATTGCGGTAAGGGATTCTTAAGGGATTTGGAATGTTTTTAGCTAGACATTTTTTTGCTTAAGTATATATGATGAATTTTTTGCTTTGCATAGGTCTTTCAGTGTCAGTCATGAAGAGGACAAAAGATTTATTGAGAGGGGGGTGAATCAGTAAATCAATACAAA
>VDFB02047435.1:0-14915 GCA_007258455.2 Sequoia sempervirens
CTTTCTTTGTATTCTTTGGTATCCATATGTGTTTGTTTGTCCATTATGCTTTTCATCTTTTTCTTTGATAAAGTTATTCATACTTTGATTCAAATATTTCCTTTGATGTTGGTCCCAATTCATGGATGGGATGATAGGTGGATGAAGATTCATGACGTGGCTAGTTGTAGTATTGACATTGGTTTCATCATAAGGATTCTTTGTGCTTCCTATGTTGATGTTTGCTTGAGATGAAGTTGCCCCCAGTATTGTGGAAATAGTACCTTCATGCCTTGATTCTACCTGTTCTGAGATGTCTTGTTCAGTAAACATGCTCTGACAAATGACCACTGTAGATAACATTGTTTCAATTTGCCGCTTTGCTAACTCTAGATTATTTTTTTTTGTCTGACTTGCTTCCTTGAGTGGATAATGTTCAATATCTTTATTCATGATGTCCTTAGTCTGAGTTTGGGACATATTTGATCCTTATGTTGATAACTCAGTTTGACTGTAGGAGTTAATAATCTACTCTTTTTGTGTAACAAAATCTTGTTCTAGATGAAGATCATCTATGTGTCCATCCATAGAAAGTATATCCACACTGGGTAGATGGAGGAGTATGTGCTTCATGGATATGATCATCTTGCATAGATAGGAAGTGTCCATTAGATTATTGTAGTATCTTCAGACACAAATTCTTGATCTTGAATGGTTTAGAGTTGCTTCGACATGCTTTGGATCAAGTTCTCGACATGGGTCAGTTTCAAAGGATGGATTGCTTATAAAAGGTTTTAGGATGTTGTCATTAGACATGGTAAGTGGTTCAATATCCTCAAGTGTCGAGTTCAAGGTTCCTTCAGTATCTATAACCATGGGGTCAACGAAGGTCAATATGTCTTGGAAAGGACCATTGCTAGACATTGGTGGAAGATTTTGATCATGCTTTGGAATAAATTCTTGAGACATGTCCTTTAACTCATAAGGTGATGTAGAGACATTTTCAACATGATCATAGGTGAACGGACTGTGCATTATATCAATAGGGTCAAATAATCCTAATACTCCTTGAAATAGATCACTAAAAAGTGGATCTTGATGTATGGTGAGTTGATCATCGAATGGGGTGAAAACATCTTCAAGGTGCTCATCGATGGAGAGATCTTGATCATTGTTTTCAACAATTGTGGTGGAGGAATTTCCAATGTCTTCAACCAAAGGGTCAAATGATATTGACATTTCTTGAATTGGATCATTGTTGGTTGGTGGATTTTGACCATGATTGAAAAGTGATTCTTGACATATGTTGATTTGATCTTTGGATGAGATAGAAACATCTTCAATGTGCTCTTTGATGGATAGATCTTGACCATTGCTCTCAACAGTTGTCATTTTTTGTGCTTGTTTTTTTTGGGTAGCTTGAGAGGCTTGGGTAGCTTGAGTAGCTTGTGGAGCCACATGATATTGTTGAAGCGCTTGTTGGTAGGATTGATGTGCTTTTAGTGCGATGTTATGATATTGACTTATTGCACTTGGTCTTGGTGGTAGTGGTGGTGTATTTGGAATCATGTTGGATGTAGTGACAAGTGGTTGAGATATGCTTGGAGTGATCATGAGGGTTTGAGATATGATGGGATTGATCAAGGTGATAGGAATGGTAGGAATGATCGAGGTGATAGATCCTTGGGAGACTTTATTTTGATTTGTCGGGATTGATGTTGTCATTGGATTAGATACCATCTGTTGGTGCGATGTCGATGGAATATTCAAAGGATTTGATGTGATGGCTTGATTGGTGTTAGGTGGATTGAGTTGGATGGAGTGATTGGTGCTAGGTAAAGGGGGAAGCCCTAAACCAAGGAATGATGTTGATATAGGTAATGGTGGTGGAGATGTCTCTTGGCGCAATGACTCAACTATTTTGGTGATTGTAGCAATTTGATCTCGCCAAATTTGATCTTGATTTTGATCTTGACTCCCTTGATATAGTTAGTTGAGGCATGTTAAAAGCAGATTTGGAGTGTGTACTTGTGTTTGATTTTTGGACAATGTTTTGATTTGGGATGGCTTATAGATTTGGCATGATAGGAAGTTTAGAGTGTGAGTTGTTCATATTTGGAATATTTGTATGATTTACAAATGTATCCATCACAAAGTTCTTGAGATTCATGTTTGAGAAACTTGTACTAGGTACATTCTCATTTTGCTTGTAAGGGATTTGGTGGGATTGCATTGTTCATTTGAAAGTCATGCTTTGATTGTTTAGTTGAAAAAATTATAAGTTTGGATTTAGATCTACCATCAATTAATGTGTTCCAATCTTTGATTTAGGCATAATCCACACTTATTTATTACCATTGACATTTTTAGAAGGTAATGATCCCATGTATGGATTATATAAGTGTGAGTGTTGAGAATCAACTAGCATTGTAAGGCTTTGATAGCTTAGTTGACTTGGGTTACTCATGATGTATGGCTCAAGTCTATATTCCAAGTTCCTCCTATGTTTTGACCTTGTTGCAAAAGTGACCTCTAAGGTTCTTAGGACTAATGACGAGATGAAGGATGAAAGGTGTAAATAATATGAGTGTTGAACATTTAGGGACTTCGTATCAATGCTAGACTTAGGGTTTGGTTTTGATTGGTTGGATTTGGATAATGAGCTTGTAAACCCTAAGATGTTAGATGTGATCTTAGGATGAGCTTGTTCAAAGGATTGCTAATTTAACTAGAGGTATGGAAAAGGATGCATTCCCATACTCCTAACTAAACAAGGTGATTTTGATTTTGTGTTTTGAAGTCTAGAATGATGTTTTCAAAGCTCTAAAGTTGTTTGGTGGGATGGGATGATAAATGTTTGGAATGGATGAAGTGTTTGATTTGCTCCTAAATGAACCTAGGAAGGACTTGTTTACTAGGCCAAGATAGTGAAGAACATGCCTTTTCTCTAAGAGTAATTCAAAATCAAAAGACCAATGTTTGCATGAAAACCATATGACCGAAAGATGCCAAGCACATGTGTTGGGTCCAATTGATTTAATCTTTGCTTAATGGATTCTTTTTACCACAAACACACTCTTGGTTAGATTTAGAATCTAGATGTCTAATGTCTCAACTTTCCCCTTATCCTGCAAAATGTATTATGCAGAAACCAAAGAAATTTGAGGCAAGAGTTACCTAAAAGTTGACTTTAGTAGAAACAAATTGAGATGAAATCAAATTTTTAAGTCTGCCTCTGGACATATGAATCCCGAGGGCAAGCAATAACATGTAGATTTTTTTTCAAAAGATATTTTCTCTCCTAAAGGGTTTGCAATTTTGATGATTTGTTGAATGTGCCGTTTCCATTTGTTTTTGATAAAAGCAACGTGTTTTTCAGACCAAGAACAGAGTACAAACCCTATGGATTAATAATAAGAAAATATTTGTTGAATCTCATAGACAAGTCGGCTACACTTATCTTTGGTGAATGGTTAGATGCTTGACCCCAGTGGCTGCCCTCCATGACACTCACTTCTCAAGGCAGCCAAGTATCAATACCCATGAAAATCCCATGGCATACTTTCCATTTCTACTAAAAATCATAAAAGTGTGGTGCAGCTTCAGAACAACCATTCTTGCACCAACAAATGGATAAGGATTTTTGGCAAATTCTAGCACATAAGGTTCTAATGGGACTTACGTTGCATTGAGATTGGCCCACATCATTAAAGAGTCCCCTTTAGGATCCATCTTATGAAGTCATCCTAAATCTTGAGTGTTTCTTCCAATACCCACATTTATATCTCGACTAGAAATACTCTTGGCTTTAGAGTGTTATTGGTTGAGTCGTTCATTTGGGTGAGTACTTTTTCCTCAAGGCAGGCCCTCTAGGATAAACAAAAGCAAGCAAAGACAAAATCCGTAACTCAATCAATCTTTGATGGCCAAAGAAAGAGAATATATCACGATGATGCTCTCTCACACTCACACAAGATGTTCAATTTTAAACCCGTCGAAGTGTGTATGGGCACATTGGCTACACTTAACTTAATATCACCAAAATCCTTTTTAATTCTTAGGATTAACGTGAGGCAAAGAGAAGCACATACATCTTTTGATATTATTGAATTTGTGTAAATAATTACAAAAGAATAAAAGCACACATTCATTTTATCCTTCAAAGCAATGGTTTGATTTGTTTTAAGCACCAAAGGAAAGATGAAGATTTCTTATTCAATTTTAGCCCAAATTGAAATCTAGTAGGTATCTAAGTTTGAGTTTTAACCCTTTGCGAATGAAAAATCAAAGTGTTCCTTTTAAACCCAAATGAAAATTAGTGTCCTAAGAGAAAAAGGATGACAATTTGGTGAAAAGTGTTTAAGAAAACACTAGAGTGTTAAACAAAACACTTTAATCTTTCAATCTCTCCCCTTCATGCTACGTTGTTCTTTGTTTTCTTTCTTCGCTTTTGTTGTTCTCCTTTGTTTTCACATTGTACCTCCTTCATTTTCACATTGTACCTCCTTCATTTTCACATTGTAGCTCCTTCATTTTGTACCTTTTCTTTTGTTAGCCTTTGTTTTCTTTCATACCTATCACTATTCCATCACAATTTAAAGTTATCCATATATCATAAAATGACAAAGACATATACAAAACTTATCATCTATTGGAGAAATCCCTCTAAGTAAATTTCAATTGAATTGAGATTTATCATTGATTTAAAGATAAATGTCAATACATATTTAGTTTACACATGATTTCCCTTGAATAAATGATAAAATATAGAGACACTTTTCTTTATGCTTGCTTTATACAAAAGAATGGACTTCAAAACAAGATCAAATCATTTATTAAGTCAAGCATAAAAGAAAGTATCATATAATGATTTTCTTGGTGTAGAGGAAATGGGAACATGACCAACCTCTTGATTTAAGTCAACAAGCATTTACTTTAGCAGGCTTATAAAAGTAAAACTAACAAAGATCCTCAAATATTTTTAACAAAATGTATTTGACTGGTTTAAAACTATGCCCACCAACCTTGTTTAAGAAACATGCAAATTACAAGGGATTTTGGGTAGTGGTTGTGATCTCTGTCAGATCTTAACATCCCTCCAAACTTGAGCAGTGATCAGTTTTATTGTTCGATCCAATGTAATCAACAAGAACCTTTTTTTTTTAACAATTGTCAAATCTGAGTCTTGATGTCAGTCATAACTATGCAACAACGATATCATATTGGTCTCAAACATGTCCTTTCAAAAGATAAAACACCACATAACAAAAGTCATCATGCCTCCTACACGAAAGGTAAATTCCAGCTGTCTCCAACTTAAAATTTAATACTCTCAAGCTTTGTGTGTGAGCTTTAGGAAGTAGAGAACAGAGAAAGGCACGTGGGCAGAGCTCATTAATTAGATTTGAAACTTTTCTTTCTAGAAGTTAAAGAAAATCATAACATCACCTTTTGACCTGGTGTTTGAAACATTTAAAAGACAAGACAAGCTTATTAAATGAATACTGCCCAGATGCCTCAAATGTGAACAGCTCAAGATGTGTATTTTCAAGGGATACCTCTATGGATTTACAAGAGACCACTACGCAGTAGATATCAAGTGATCCTTGAGGAGTCTTGATAAGATACCCAGGATGAGACATTACACTTCTCCTCTCTTGGAAACCCATCCTTGGGTATCTTATAGGTACAATGTTACCCAGGATAAGGGATCCTTGAGGAGTCTCGATAAGATACATAGGAATCTTGATTGTTACCCAGGATGAGGTAACAATCTCCACAATCTTAGCATTTCATATCCACAAAGCTAATGCAAAGTCACTGTCTTCATTTGAGAACTGATTTTGTTCACAACTCCACAAAAAATCTCCACAATCCTCATGCAAGGTCACTCTCTTAAACTAAGAACTGATCTTTTCCATTGATCATCTTAGCATTTCATATCATATTCATATCAATTTCATCATTCAAGCTTAAGCAAGGGTTGGGAAAGGGCTATTTTCTACAATAGCACCAATCCAATATGAGATAGATATGTTTCATATTTTTTTATAGATGCTTTAGTTAACTTTTTATTGTATTTCATTTTAAAAGCATGTGAGCTTATCTCATATGGATGTTAAAATCTTGCTTTGTTCTAAATGCTAACCATGTTAATGTGTGTTGGAGATTTAACCATTTGCAGATTTTAAAAGGATTCCCGCAGTTAGTAAGAGCTTTAAAGTGGGGGCATACATCGACACTCACATTTCATTGTGCAATTTTCTTTTTTCTTGTGATTTTCTCTCCTAGAAACATTAGGTACAATGTTACCTAGGATGAGACATTGCACTTGTCCTCTCTTGGAAACAAGACGAGACCATTTTCACTTATCCTCTCTTGGAGAAATTAAGCATGGTGTTCCCTAAGATGAGACCTTGCATGAACTAAGCAAAATCCATTTGAATATTCCTTGCACTATTTTGCATTTATAATGGCTATGAGTTTCAAGAATGCGGAGTTTTGGTTGCCTCATGGAGCTTGAAGACCATTTTTGTGTGGTTCCTTATTAAATTTATCAAGAGGTATAACTTTGATATGGTTGAGCAGGAAACCCATTCTGAGGCATGAATTTTCCCATAGCCACTTGTGTGTGTGTGAGTGCATACCAGCCATGAGTGTATTTGTCTCACCTTTTAGGACTTCTCACCCAGTGGACAGCCATGAGTTCCATCACCTCAAAGTGAGTATGCATTTTCTTGGAGAAACAACCTAGATCTGATCCACAACATGTTGGAAAAATGTTTGAAGCTTGATCCACCTTTTTATTTTCTCTTTTCTCCTCATTCTAGTTATTTCCATTGCATGACTGTGTATCTTATTTTGATGCAAATCATTCACCTTGTGTGTGTCCTTTTGCACTCATGTCGGTTTGACTTAGGATCTTGGATCCTAGGGGCTTGAATGATGCCTTGATCTTTTTCATCCTTTGTCATCCACATTGGTATGATTGGACCCCTCTTCAATGTCTACTTTAGTGTGAGTTTGAAGCAAGTTCATCCTCTCACTAAAGTGGGGGCTAAATGTAGCATAGAAAAAAGTATTTCTTGCTTGATATGGGAATAATTGATGAAAATTTTGACTTAAGTATGCCTTGATCTAGTTTTGTGAGGTTATTTACACATCCATATTAGGTCTTGGAACCTTGCAAACTGAATAAAATGCATTTAACGATGTCTTGGAAAAGTGTTGTAAAGTGTTGTAAGAGACTATCACACTTTTCTAGACTTATATTAAGCATCTAAGTCTAATGGACCTCCTCTTCCCCTAATTCAATTTTATAAAATTTATTCAATTGTATTCTCATATTAATCTAGAAGGCTTGTAAATTAAACATAATTTTAATCTAGTGTTGTAATGTGTTTTACACATTCACATTAGATGTTGTGCCTTTCTAGGCTATGTGGACCTAATTTTAATGTTGTAGAGTGTATTTAATCACACTTTCACATTGAAATTTATTTCCCGAGTGCTAATTACCCTTTACATTATCATTAATAGGCCCCTATGACCCCATATTGTGCATCCGAGGGAATATTTTGATCTAAGACCCAATAAAATCAACATAAAAGCATAGTAATTTCTTCACTCCACAACATCTACTTGGAAAAAGAACACATGTGGGACTAAGTCGCCCATTAGGGTGAATGAGTCCCATCTAGGTGGGACTAAGTCACCCAACTTGGCGAATTAGTCCCATTTGGGCCATTTTTTAGGTTTGAGCGGGAAAAATTAGGTTTTAAGTTTAATTTTCCTCCATGTCACCCTTGGGGATCAAATTAATGGGAATTTTAGGTGGATTTCCTACATAAACAAGCTTCCAAACCCTAATTCATTCACCTAACAATTCATTAATAATTCATTCATCATTCATTATCCATCTCAAGTCAAGCAAGCTAGGGTTAAGTTATCAAGATAACATTCTAATGCATTCAAGAGCGGATTCTTCATCTATTGTTACAAATATTCAAGAGCTATCATCATGGAAATTTTCTAATTCCTTCATTTCATGTTCATGATTCATCTTATTTCTTCATTTGGTTTAATTATCTAAACATGGTTTGACCAAGGAAAACCCCCATTCCCTAACATTCAACATTTCTCTTTCTTTCTTTGTGTGTTTGTAGATTTAGGTACTTTGAAGGCTTGGAAATCACTGAAGAATAAGTTGCAAACTTGTTGGCTAAGTAAAAAAATGCACAAAAGGCCACTTACAAGCCTACATTTGGTAGTTTCAAATCCAGATACCTGGAGGAGCAGAAAGTATAGACTGAGAGCTTCTATTTCCACTTTTTGATTTTTAGAAAAGCCAAAGTGGACTAAGTCACCATCAATGGCGTATGTTTCCCACTATACATGTTTGTCATAAAATTCTATAGATTCAGATACCCATTTCTATGAAACAAGCTCCAATATAGTTTTCTAGATCTGGTACTAAGTCACCTAGAATGGTGTAAGTGTCCTAGTAGGTCAAAGTTTCAGAATCAAAAACATTTCCAGTCTTCATTCTAGTCCTCAACACATTTCCAAGTGCACACATTCAGTTTTATAGTTTTCTATTTTGTTTCATGGTCATTTCTAGGTCATTTAGTATATGTTTGCATACCACACTATGTTTTCAAACATTTTATATTTTCCAAGTTTTGCATTATTGGTAATCCCTTTTATTAGCTTTCAATATTTAGGACATTCTTCTTTGACATATTTCAGTCTCTTTTGCATTGAACTCTCAAGGGTTTGATCTTGATTGTGAGGATTGTGAAATTGGGTCCCCCTTTCTTCA
The DNA here is from genome assembly GCA_007258455.2 of Sequoia sempervirens. Classification (NCBI taxonomy): domain Eukaryota; kingdom Viridiplantae; phylum Streptophyta; class Pinopsida; order Cupressales; family Cupressaceae; genus Sequoia; species Sequoia sempervirens. Next base: position 8,801 of record VDFB02047435.1, read on the forward strand.
TTCCCCTTTTGGTTTGAACAAGGAAGTTGAGGTATCCTTTTTCGGTGTCCACATAACTTATAATAATGACGTAGACAAATTGAAATAAATAATTGACTATTATGTTTTCACATTGTATAAATGAAGAAAATATATTAAATATATTAAATTCCTTTTTCTTGTGATCTTATTATGGTTTTCAATTTTGAGGTTTTTAGGTTTCTTAAATACCAATTGGGTTTGGATTTTCTCAATTTATTAATTTCAAATACAACAAGAACTATGGCTCTTGAATGAATAATATATTTTAATCAGTGACAAATAATCTCTAAACTCATTTAACTCTAGTGTATAATGTAGTGTACTAGATCACTCATTTTTACTTATGATTTTAGGAAGCATTTCAATTGATAGTGTTTATATTTTAATTTAACTTATTGAGATGAATAAAATAGGTTGCTCCACCTTTTAGGAGATGGAACACACACAAGAGGGCCTATTTCACTCAAGTTTCGCTCAAGGAAACCCTAGAGATCTTAATCCAATGATAGAATGAGAGAAAGGGATTTACTAAAGGTTGTCCTAAGGTATGATTAGAGACTACAAAGGGGTTCACCACCAAGCTAGGGCATGGAAAGACTAGTAACATGGAAGATCTTATTATGAAACTTAATGATATGCAAGACTTGAATAAATGACCTAGAAATGAATGTAAAATAGAATGTAGGAAACTAAGAAATTAGAGAGGTGCACCTAGAAACCTGTAGAATCTTCAAATAGGGTTTGAGATGCTAAAAATGCTAAATTTAATGCACATTGGGGCTCATACACCATGTTGGGAATATTAGTCCTAGATTAGGGTTTTTGGGCTGAAACAGGAATCTAGTGATGACAAGTTTGGATCTTCAAAAATTCTAGAAAAATAACTATATTGGGACTCGTACACCACAAGTGGTGTATCAATCCTATTCAACTTTTTCAAAAGATCAAGATCTTAATCTTCTCTTCAATCTTTTCTTTTTCTTCTCAACCTAATTTATGTATCTAAAATGTCAAATTCTACTCTGTAGATGTCTTCTAGTGATCTTGTAAACAAGGTGACAAATTTTACAAGTTTGCAACCTTGACAATTTCTTCCAATATTTCTCTTCAATTTGTCTTAAATCTAGATGTGAAAATCACACACTAGAAAGAGGGAAAATGTTGTTTTGTTAGTAGAAAGGGGTTTGTCTTGGTTGAAAATCCCATTTTAGTAATCAAACTTGGAAATGAAATGAAATAGAAAGGAGGAATGATGAATGAACAAAATGATGTTGCAACTCATCAAACCCTAGAAACTAAGTGTTGCAAACATGTATGAGATAGCTTGCATGAATGTGGATCTTGACTCTTGCTTGAATGATATGGACCTTGAATTGAATGCTTGCTTGAATCATGAAACCCAACATCACAAATGTTAGCTCAAAAATAAACATGATGCATGATGACTTTTACATGATGCTTGATACTTTAATAATGCTCCAAAACACTTGATAATTAACTCTTGAAGGCTCTTGAATGCTCTTGTAGACTCAAATTTTCTATAACAAAGCTTATTCAACTTGTCAAGAGAAAAAAAGAATGAAATAACCTTGTATTTATACTTGTTTATGCCAAATTTCCCAAAATTACAACACTACAAGCTAACATCATATCTAGGAGAATAAAATCCTACCAAGGTTCTAACTCAAATGCGACTCATATGCCAGAAGTGGCATGTGAGTCCCATTAGGCTAGGCTTTGAGACACATTTTTCAAGAAAGGCTTACATTTATGTGAAATCTAGATTCAAGCTCCAAAAATTAGGTGGGACCCATACACCCAAGGTGGCGTATGAGTCCAGATCACTAAATCTAGGCCATACAATCTAAAAACACATAAATTATGATTGGATGTTGGTAATTTTCAGGATTAATCTCGCAAAGATACATTAATTAAGGTTTGTGGATGCAAAATAAGGCTAATTAAAGAATAAAGAAGTCCAATTAATTAATAAAACCCTAGATTAGTGTGAAATTATAATGGGGTATGTGCAAGATCATGATGGGCCAAAAAGTGGTGACATGATGGATATGTGTAGGGTATGTGGTTGACAACCTTTTTTTTACACAAAATTGATGAAACAAAAAAGGTTTTTAAAGGACATTCTAAAATTTCCACCAATATAAATTATTCTTTACTTTGAATTTAATAAATAATTATTATTCATTTTCTATTTGAATTATGACTAAAGTCTTGATTGATAGGCTGATTGAAAAACATCTATAGCTTTCAAATGGTATCACATTTTCTGAATCTGAAACATGCATCACATTCTATGCTTCAAATTCTATAGAATTAAGAAAAATGAATTTCATGAAGTTTTGACAAAGTTAAGGTGGTCAAACATACGAGTTTTTATATTTTTTAAAAGTTGTAATAAAAAAATTATAATTAATTATTTACTTGGAAAAAAATTACAAAAAAATATGCATCACATTGGGACATGAGTCCTCTACTTATATCTAAAATCTTATAAAAATATTATCATTTTATCATGTATTAGGATGGTCGACGGGACACCTACTTTTATTTTTCCTAAAATTTAAGTACCACTATTAAAATTTTAAATTTTCTACCAAATAGATTTTAAAAAAAACCTAGTAGTTTAGAAACTACTTTCAATTTGCTATAGATTCTATTCTTACATATTTTTGAAATAATATAGATAACTTATTCAAATTTTTATGTCAAGTTGCCTAACTTTGATTTTTCTGTATGTTTCACCACTTAAGGGCCTATTTTTCCATGATGATCCTGCACATACCCAAAGGTATACTTAAGAACACCCTAAATAGGGAAAAAATAGTTCCACCTAGTTTACAAGGGCCCAAGACCTAATGTGAATGTGTTAAACACATTACAACACTAAATCAAGGAAAGATTAAGCTTAATTTAACAAGGAGGGCTCAAACAAGTCCAAAAATGTAGAGGGATACATTTTTTGTCATTACATTTAGCCCCCACTTTAGTGAGAGGAGGAACTTTCTTCAAAATCACACTAAAGTAGAAAAACTCATATGAAGAGGGGTCCAAGTGTACGAATGCCAGTGAGATTGTACGATAATGATCGAGAGGGATGATCAAGCCCCCAAGATCAAGATCCTATGGAAAACCAACATAAGCACAAAATAACACATATGTAAATGATATAAGGAGAAAAGAAAATTAAAACAAAAGGGGTGGATCAAGCTTCGACAATTTGTCGTGCATGTTATGGATCAGATCTAAGCTATTTGTCAGGGATAGTTTGCAAGTGAAACATAGTGTCCACTATCCAAAACAACGCACACTCACAAGGGCTAGTGGAACCTCAGGCCATCCACTAGGTGAGCCTCCATTGAGAAACATACGCACGTTGTTGGTATGCACTCACACAAACAAGTAAGTGGCTATGGAAAATTCATGCCTAAGTTTGGCTCCCATACGTACAACCAAACCAAAGTTATACCTCCTAATAACATTGATAAGGTGCCACACAACAATGAATTTTGAGATTCATGAGGCAAGCAAAGCTTTGTATGCTTGAAACTCATGAACAAACAAGATGGTACCATAGGAAAGAAAAGTGTGTTATTCAAGGTGGCCATATAACTGAAAATGTAAGTTCAAAATAGTGTAATGTACATTCAAAAGAGTTTTTCTTAGTTCATGTAAGGTATTAACTTAGGGAACATTGTGCCTAATGTCTCCAAGAGAGGACCAATCAAATAATAGAAAAATCACAACTTAGGGGATGCAATGTGTTACATCAAGCCACTAAGAGGAATATATTATGCTAAGAGAAATCACACTCTTGAGGGACATCACACCCAATGTCACCACAAAGTGAAAGACACATTGCATGAAGTAAGAAGACTGCACAATGAAACATGAAATACAAAAGAATAATTCAAATGTGTGCCCCCGCTATAAATAAATTTCTAAACACAATGCTATGAGCAATAAATTTAAAGTAGCAAATGATAAATGCTAACAATAAAGAGGAAATGAGAGCTGTAAGACCCCGCCTTGTATGTAGATAATATCAACCTAATTTGTTATATGTTTTTCTTGAAGTAATAATTATACATATGTTGGATGATAAATAAGGTTATCTATGGGCAATATCCTTGCATTTTATTTTGACATTATGTTTTATGGTCACTATCATGAAGGTGGAATGTACTTGTATATTGTGGAATACAAATTGAAATTTAAATGGATTATTTTAAAGTTTAGAATATTCAGCTAATGGATTAACGTGATAAATAATTGTTACTTATGATCATATTGGTAATGTGCAGGAAGATAACGGTGCTAGCATGATAAGGGAGAACCATCAAGTGCAAATCAAAAAACTTCTTGAGCATATAAATTTAATTCCATCCAGGACCTAGAAGCAAGTAAAGTTAATGTATTGGAGGGCTAAATTTTTGAGGGTATTTAGTTGGGATTCATGTGAGGTGTAAGTGGGGATTAGGTCTTGGAAACCCCTAGTTAAGTTTGAAACTCGGATGGAACCTTGAGTGGGCCTTTAATGAGAGTTGTTGGTCAAATTTTTGGGTTAGGGTGCAAAAGTAAACCCCCTAAGGTCTATACCATAGTGGTAGGGGTCAAATGGGCATACAATAGTGTCCCTACAACATGATTTGACCCCCATAAAGCTCTCATAATGGAGAGTGACGAATTTTGAGATGATGAGGTGGAAAGATGGAGTGGTTGTCCAAATGCATGTCATCATTAATGGGGAAAATACCTTCATTGATGGGGGGAGGTACACTCCACACCTTCCCATCCAAGAGTTACAATTGGAGAAACTTCTATATATTTGGAGAGGAAGAATGAGTGGGGTGTTACCCACTTCACCTCTTGGAGAACTTGAGTGAAGATGGTAGAAAGAATGAGAAAAGAAGAGGAGTCCATCTCTTTGGCAAGATAGTGACGAAGATGGTTTGGTTTGGAGAGAAAAGATGGATACAAGATTTCAATGTCTTCACCTAAAATAAAAGATAAGTTATTCCTTTTTCCATTTACCCTTGTTTATTAGTTGCAAGAAAGTGACAAAGTTTATGGGTTATGGTTGAAATTAGAAAATAGAGAACCTAGAATGAAATTGGTGTTTAGTTTTATCCCTTTGTAAAAATGAGTAAAGACTCCATTCATCCTTTTGGGTTTATCATATTTTCTTGCTTGGGGGTATGGCTAGAGCCCATGAGGCTCCATGACGCCATTATGGTAGGGTGGAGAGCAAGACCTTAATCATATATGTGCCCTTCATTGGTATTTATTTAAAAAAGAATTTGGTATGGAAAGTTGGTGTTTTGAAGTAGTATAAAAAGAAAAGAAAAGAAAAAGAAAAAGCATTATTATATGTGGTATTTAAATCTGGTTTTCAGCTATTAATTATCAATTCTGAAAGTAATTATCCTATTTTAGAATGAAATAAGGGAAAGAGAGGCCTTATTCATGAATATAATAATTGTAGCAATCTTATTTGTAACGTTTGAATATGTATGGTGTATGTAAAGTGTTTGCATTTTAATGTATATCAGAAGAATAAGTATTCCTTTTATTGCTTCAAGATAAATATGACTGGACAATAGAGAAGTATATTCATGTTGACACAAAATAAAATAAGGGTGGATTAAAAGGAAAACCGTGAAAGTTTAGTAATGAAGAACAGGGTATTCTAAATTGTAAAGGAATGTGTTCTAAAATGTTGTGTGTTTATATAAAGCTAAGGTTTCATGTTTTCAATTTAGCTCGAATGCCTAGAGGTTCATGAATCTAACCTTACTATTATAACAGAATACATTTGATTTAAGACTGTCATTATCTCCTTCCTGATAGTTGTTAAGATAATAATTACAAAAAGAAGAAGAAGAAGCTAGTACCAGATCAACCAAGTAAAAATGATAATCAGCTAATTGAGTTTTCACTTGGAATGAATAAACAGTAGGAAGATGTATATATATGCATATAACATTCTAACCAGTCTTTAAGATGATAAACTGCATTTATACAATATTGCTCCCAAATACAAATAAAGGAAAACATGGGCAAGCAAAACACTGGA
>VDFB02047436.1:0-14242 GCA_007258455.2 Sequoia sempervirens
TTAGTCTAGATTTGGCCCGATGGGTTGTTTGGAGATTACTTGGATGTCTTGGCAGTTGGGAGGGTGCATCTTGCATCTTTGCACTTCATTTTCAGTAATACATCTTTCAATAATTGCTTGCTGCTTCATAGATTCCAGGGTTGTTCCTGTTTGGAGTTTTCTAGTGTTCCATGGCATCAGGTCTACTATCACATTATTTTGATTCCGGTTTTGGTTTTGTTGTAGACAAACATATCTTTCCTTGCCAGTTAGCGGTTCGATTGTTACTCTACAGAGTTCTTCCAGTGCTTCTTTGCAGCATGTTATCACATTGTAGGGGGGTTTTGTCCCACTGGGTTTTTCCTTCTCTACTCCATTCTTGCATTTGTAAATGGGTACCTGATCAGGCCTAGTTGTCGGGACCCATCTTTGCTTTCATGCATCTTATTCTAGTGTTTTAGCTTCTTCCTAAGTTCATCTTAAGGGGGGGTGTTAGAGTAATAAGTTATTATGCTTAATTAATTACATCACATTTGATTAATTAATTAAGTCACTTATTCCTCTTTATTACTTAAGCTAAACTTAGGCACATTTAATAATTAATTATTAATTATTAAGTGTGCACACTAGGGTTTCATTTAGGGTTTCCCTTTTAGGGTTTCTTGATCTCCTTCATAAGGATTGATCACATTGTAATAATTGATTCTCTTAATGCATTTTTACTAAGAGGTTTTACAGAGCATATTTTGGTTCTTCATATCTTTTGCATGTGACAGGATCCATCTTGCATGCAGGTGATCTTGGATTCTAACATAAATGACTAATTTGATCGTGGGGTAAATAATTTTTCTTTTGATCGGTAATTATATTTTATTTTATTGATTTCAAGATTTTTCCTGCCTCGAAATAAAAATGGTGACATGGGGCACCATCTCCCCATGGAAAGGACTCTAGAAGAAAATAGATTTCCAAAATAAACACACTCAACTTCCAAAAATACAATAAACTATTCAAATGTGTCATTTACGTTTGGTTCCTCCCTTGGTCTGTGACCGGTGGACCATGTCAAAGGTTTCTTTTTTTCTCTTTATTTCCTCTCTTCCTATTCACAACTTTCCATCCTTCTTCCATCCTTGCATCCTTCTTCTACCATTCTAAAGATGTGTCGTGTTGTGATCCCGCCTCTTCATGAGCCCCGCATACAACTTGTCGACCTTGGTTCTCTAGAATGCCATTCACCTTTTCCTTCCCATGGACTCTTGCCACCCCTAATTTCTCCCTGCACTCCAGGGTTTTAGCACCCCCTTGGCTTGGCTCAACCAAGGTTCATCCACCTTCGTTGCATCAACACCTCTCATAGTAGGCCCCTCTGTTATTCTTGTCCTTCCTGCCTACTCTGGAGCCCCATTTGACTATTGTGGTTCCGAGTTACTCACAACCTAAGAATAACTTTTTCCTTGCCCTTCCTTTTGCACACATTGTTTCTCCACCGCGTAATGGTAGTGCGACACATCCTTCCACCTACTCATTGGTTTGGGCACTTGGGGCTTTGGACATTGTGTAGCCTTATGTCTAGTTTGGGAGCATCTTCTGCACTGGAAATAAACACCTTCATAATCTAGGGGCTGCTTCTAGAATCCTCTTAAGGTATTGATTGAAATCTCTTATGGCAGAGCCTTTGTTACTTCCATTTCCACTAAAATCCAGGTGACTGTGGAGTGCATAAGATTTGAAGAATCATCATCTATCATCAAAAAATTCCCTAAGGAATTTCCTATAGCCTCCAAACAAGAATTAAACCACAGGTGAAGAGGAAAGTTTGGTAGTCTAACCCATAATGGCACTTTCTCAAAATTCTCAGTGACATGATTAAAAGTTGGGGGCCATGGTTTCAAAGGCAGAGCAAACTTCTCCTCTCAATTCCAAAAATAATCACACAAAATTTTGTTTATGTCCTTCACAGTTTCAAAAACAACAATAAAAAACCCTCTTGAAACTAGGTATATTTGAATACACCCATCTACCACAGATTCCCAATGTTCAGAGATCCATTTGTGTAGATCACATAAATGGGGCCAAAAACCCCTAAAACGCCCAATCAATCCTAATTCTGAGAAGACATTAACATTGTGGTTTACCTTGTTTTCAAGCTCAGCCTTTAGTGAAATTGATGCCACAGGAATCATCCCTATATTCCCTAGCAAAGAAATGTCGGTGCCATCATTTTTAGGGCTTTCCACCCCTCGTTTCTCCTCTGCATCCCCCGGGTTTGATTTCTTTCAGCTATTCGCAGCTTGTTTTCGCTCCAAAGCTTTGTGTTCAAGCTGGGTTTCCTCTGACACATCCAACCCTGTGCCCACCCCTGTTGTAGCCCTCACACCCGCTCCCAACGGCTCTATCAGATAATTGTTGGGTAAATAATTAGTCATTTATTTAGTCACACAAATAAAAGTGACTAAGTAATTAGTCACACAAATAATTTGGTCCTGCAATCATATCAGATAATATAATTCTACCAATGATTCAATAAGAGTTATGGTACCTATAATACATATATATTATCAACTATTTCAGTCCATTTGAATAGATCATTTAAGGAATCAAGAATCATTAGTCATGCTATTCCCATAGTCCACCATGATGGGGTTAGAAAGGAAGCATGTTAGGGAGCCCTAACTTCTATTTGTAGTATTTTTTTTCAATTTGATGACATCTTTCTTTTTTCATTTGCATTGGTTTATGTTTTAAATCTAAATGCAAATATTTCGTAATCAGATAATACTTAATTTCTTTAAAGAAAAATCTAGATTTATCTAAACTCATTTCATTCCATTATTTAGCACTTATTATTAATTATTTAATCTAGCCACATGCAACTAGAATTTTTAGCACATCCATGCACAAATACATGTACTCTCTAACATATTAATATATAGTTTTCTATCGGCGCAATCCTTGAACCTCCTTTAGGTGCAAGTGTTAGTATATATTCCTCTCTCTATATAGAATTGTATCCCCCCTATTTCTCTTTCTTTATCCTAATCTCTCCAAAGATCAATTAAACTTCCCATCCATTATCCTACATATCTCCCCCCATGAAATCTATTTAATCCATGCCTTTGCACAATCTATCTATCCTAAAAGGTTGTACCAACATCCAATAGTCACTTCCAAATGGGCTCTTATTACCTCAGTATGTAATTAGACACTTAAGTCCTTCCTCCATCTTCTTATCACCTATCTTCCAAATCCACTTATCCACATCTCTATCCTCATCCATATCAATCCACACTTATCCAAATATCCAAAAACTCCAAAAAAGTCAAAAAAAGTAATGAGAAAAAATTGTCCAATGTTGAAAACCTAGAAAATACACTTTGAACAAGTACCATGATGAAAACCTAAAAAAAAGAATCATGTGTAAATCCACTATCCAATTTATCTCTACATTTGGGGGAAAGTTTCCTCTAGATATTTTTCCATTACCTCTTTCATCCCAATTTCCTATTCTACCCATCATCCTATCTATTATAACTGCTTCATCCTCCTTGTGACCTTAAGGGAAACTATACATACCTACTTTGGACGCCTCTTGGAATATATTCCCCCATTACACACTATATTTATATTGTCTTATCCTTCCATCCTTTATCCCCTCCAATCCATATAATCATGCATATTCCTTACTTGTCCATCATCCTATTATTCATCCATCTTCCTTATCCTTTCATCTTCCTACTTCCCATCCCATCATGTATATCCTATTGCCTCATCATACATTGACATATATAGAGAGAGGGTAATCTTATTAATTTGGGACATAGTCCTTAGAGATTACATTCCACCCATCCATCCAATAATCCCTTCCATATCCAAATCCTTATCTCCCTATCCCTTCATCCTATCACCTGTCCATCTTCCAAATCCTTATCTCCCTATCCTCCATCCATGCAATCCATCCTACCATCTTATCCTCCCATCCCATAACCCCTTTTCATTGGTGTTTAGCTAGAGGCTACCCCATACAATATAATACTAGTCTATCACCATTCCATCAATCCTACCACTTTTCTATATCTACCTAATCCATTATCACTTCCCATCCACCCCATCATATTTTCATTTGGATAACATCCCATTTTGGAGCTTCATACATGAATTTATCAACATATCTTGACAATCATTATACATAGTCATAATCTTTATGCAGTAAAGTGGGACCCAATAAATCATGCATCCCTTGCAAATATTAGACATGTAAATAGTTTCATCCCATCCATTCTCATCTAGGTTCATCCTTGTACATACTTGTTATTAGGTCCCATCCTTGTGTTTGTTTCCTATTCAAGCATTCCCTATCAAGCTGGTACTTCAACAAAATGTATTAACCCCCTTGGGTTTTAGGTATCTTGATTCTCTCTCATCATGAGAATCATAGGTCTTACCTATGCATCCTTGGTCTTCATAAGATATATATTTCCTCACATCAGATCACATCTACCCCATCCACCATCCTTATAGAAAAAGGTACTTGAGATGCTTGTTATTTCTTTGGTGCTTTGGGATCATTGTTTATTTTTCTTTCCACTTCCTAATTTACCTACTCGGGGTCACCATGATCCATCATATCATGGTGTACTCTAAATAATGAAACTATGGGAAAGTCTTGGATTTTTGTATGTTGTGTTTTAATGGTTTGTTTCATATTGTACCCACCAAGGTCCTTTGTGACATTGTGTTACACTGGGGCATTCCTTTTGTTAGTGGTTTTCTTACATCATGCCCACCAAAGTTCCTAGTGACACTATGAGATGTTGTACTAACCTTCTTGTTTGTTTATTCAATTCTATGCATGCAATATCAAGTCACATTGATTCCTCATACTCTGGTGCACAATATCCCATGTTATATCAAATTAAGTGTTCACTACATGGTATTTTAATTCCACACTCTAAATCCCTCCATCCATTTATCCTACATGTTTTTAATCCATTCATCCTCCATCCCTATCCCCCATTTGCATGTCCTAAACATTTTCCTCACCTACTTAATCCTAGATTTTGTGTGCACATGAATCCTCATCCATCTTTTCATTTATTCTCTCATCTTTTTCTTGAAATAATCATATGCATCTCATCCACCCTAATTATTTCATAATCATTTCATTAAATCCCTTTACTCCTTTTAGGATAATATATATTTTTTTGTCTAAGCATCTTTGCATCCATTCTAATTATTTCCTAGTCATTTCACTGTCCCTCCACTCCTTTTGGGCTAATATAGATTTATTAGTCTAAGCATCTTTTCATCCATCCTAATCATTTCATTATCTCTTCACTCCCTTTAGGCCAATACAAATTTGTTAGTATAAGAATATTTTCCTCCTTTGCTCCCATCTAATCCCACTGCTCCTAGCAATCCCAAATCACAAGCATATACTAATCTAGGCAATCTAGCATAAATCATCCAATTGCATCTTTGGCTTTGTTCTTAGCCTTGTTGTAAGCCTTGTTCACAATGTAACCATCATCATCAAGATGTATCCTTCCTAATCCCTTTTGTTTTGAGATATATCATTCCACCAACAAAACACCCATCATCACCAGTGGGATGCATCCTTCCCAATTCTTGTTTTGTTTTTTGATATATCATTCCCACATCAACAACACTTCATCCATCATCAATCAATTTTGGCTTTTCAACTTACCCGAGGAAACATCATATTTTCTTTGAATCCTTTGTGCATGCTTGATTTCTTGTCACCTCCTCCTTCCATTATCTCTTCCTCTTACCATCCTCCCTTCTATTCATCAACATGCATCATTTTCCTCCTTTATCCTACATCTCATCCATTTCGAGAGCACACCCATGTTCTGCCAAACTCACATGTCCTCTCGAGGGGGTGTTCCTAATCCTCATCTTCACTTCCCTCTTTCTTCCTACTCACTTTTTTTAATGACTATGTGGCATCTTCCCAAACTTAACCATCTTCTTTTAGGTGCTATGTTTTAATCTTATTTAAAATGATACTACTTCATAACACCATCTCAAAGAGGGGCAAAATATAGACACCTAAAATTGACCACTTTCATTTAGTCAATTTACTCTTAATTCATCCAATTTTTTATCTTCTATATTAATTAAATAATATCCCTACTATTTAATTATTATTCACTATCTAACATTCATTCACTTTAATCCCTTACATCAACTCTAAGTCTTAAGGTAAAAAGTTAATCTGTGACCATCCTACCTTACCCCTTCTCTCCCATAAATTAAATAAATAATTTTTATTTATTTAATTTTCCCCCACATGTCCCATCTTTTATCACTTTTCATTAACCTCTTTAATCTAATCCTAATATACCGTTAACTTATACGTGTTCCCTTGTACATGTGGCATGGCCTTGGTGCCATGTCACATGGGTCTTGTCACCTCAAAGTACACTCAAGAAATTTTTAATTTATTTATTCCTCTCAAATCCCCCCCTTTGGAGTGTGAGGACAAACCTTGCCCTTATGACAAGATCTCCTCCCACACTCCAAAGTACCATCCCCCTCTCAACTCATCTCATGGTGCCCATGAAGTGAGAGAGCCAAACATCTTCCACTTTTGATCTTCATCTTTCAATCTTGTTCATCCATCCATTTTCACTACTTTCATTTTTCCTATATCACTCAACACTTAGCTATTTTGTGAAGATCGTGCATCCTTATCAATTGAGCGTTGTTATTCTATCAAAATTCTATGAGCACATCGAAATCGACAATCTTGGGAAAATCTACTCAATAAGAAGATCAACATAGTTTATTTTTGTATGATTCTATGATGGTTTGAGTGTTTCATGACTAATCCAATTATTTATTTGATTTTGTTTTTTGTTTGAATTTTATTATATTTTTATTCAAGCTCAAACACATTTCCATGTACATTAATTGGATATGAAAGAAAATCAATTAAAAAAGTACAGAAATGAAAAAAAAAAGAGATACCAAAATTTTGTCTATAAGGTAGAAGAACATGAGATGTTGCCCAAAAAAGGTTACCACCAATGGTAACCACACAAAAGTAAGCATGAAATAAAAGTAGGAAGAACATGCTACAAATAATTTAAAAGAGGATTCATATGAGAGAAGGGGCTTGCCCTTAGTGTCTCATCATAGAAGCGGGTACAACGTGAGTGCAAGACATAAGCAATAAAATAAAAAATTAAATAGGAAAAGCAAAAGAGATAAAAGAGAATAAGTATGTGCTCTGGGTGAGAATATAGACATGAATATGGAGGAGGATAGGATTGAATTAGACCAATAAAAAGAGGAATATATCATTCAATAATAGAATGGAATTATGTGGAAGTGATAGAAGGCATACGAGGATGGACACGAAGATTGGAATATGAAAGTAACAAAGTAATCAATGGTAACGATAGAAAAGAAGACAAGAAACTGATCTAGTTTATAATACGTAGTAAAATAAAAACATAAGGTGATATAGAGAAAGCTACTCGAGAGGGATAAAGTCATTTGAAATGTGAATGATACAAGGAATACTAAGTTGTATGAAGAATAAAATGTAGAAGTATGTGAATGTAGTAATATAAAGAGAATATAATTGCTTTGGGAAAGAGAATATGTGAGTAGAAAAGGTGAGGTAAATTACATGAAGTATACATATTAAAGAACTAGAATGACCGTACAAAGACATGTATAAGGATATTTCTTGAGAATGCGAGATAAAATGGTAGGATATAAATATTTTAATATATCATGGAAGGTGTAGATAAAAAGGTTATATGCAAATGGGAGACAGAGAAGAAATGATGTATATTGAATCATAAAGCATATAATGGATAAAGGGCATGAGATAGTGTAAAGAGTATAGTATATGATAATCAATTGATGTCAAGTACTATAGCATGAGAACATGGAAATAATGGAATATGAGTAGATGCTTAGCAAAAGTGGTGAGTATCTATTACAAGAAGGACAACATAAAAGGCATTTAGAAATAAAGGGAGATAGGAATTTGGAGCTAGTTGTAGGAAGTATGTGGTTTTAGGAGTGGTTCTAAAATTTATATAAAAATAAATTATAATAGGTAAAGTTGGTTATAAGAAATGGTGTAAAGAAAAAGGATGGAGTGTATATATATATATATATCACAAATATATGGAGGGAATGAGTACATTTAGGAACTTTAAATCTTGGTTCAATATGAGAGAGGAAAATTTACCTTATTGCTTTGAACTATTCTCATAATATTGAGGTATGTTGGAATAGGCAGGGAAAAGGAGTAAGAAGGAAGCATGGAGGAATAGGAATAAAAATAGAAGCAATGGCAACAACCAAAGTATGTGTATTTTTATCCACCCTAGTTGCTAATATGCAACTAAAAGAGTGACATTTGTCATCTATTAAGTTCAAGTATGTCCTAATTTCATGGTATAATGGTACATAAATTGAAATAGCCCTAAAATATTTAAATACAATATCAATTTTGAAGTTACCTATTTAATTATTGGTCATAAGAAGCGCCAAAGAAATTGTATTGAGTTAAATTGAGACTCATAATTCAAGGTATATCCAAAAGAGGTGAACTTGCATATTTTCAAGGTGATGCACTCTGAAAATCAAGCCTAAATGACGATGAAATCATTTAATTTGGAGTTGTTGATTCTTATAACACGTCCCTAGGATGAAGTCCTACATTTCACTATGTGTCAATCTTTCCACATTTTTATTCTATAAGAAGTTTGATATCGTTTGAGAATAACTAAATAGGGAAAAAGTAGTTAGACAATTAGAAGAATAGGCAACAATAATTGAAGACTGATTTTTTAGTTAAGTAATAGGAATACATCATAATATTGACTTTGTATCTGAAGACTAATCCTAAACTATATTGAATCTATGATGTAACTATGTTTCAGAATCAATAAAATAAGGTCCTTGTATATATATTTTGTTATTTATTATACAAAGTTTTAAGTATTATCATTTTTTGCATGGCTAGATAGTCTTTGATTAGGTCCCCCACCACAACTTTGCTAATTTTTTATTAAAGCTCAAGTTTGAATCATGAAACACAAAAAAAAAGGAAAGTGGAAGCATATTAGAAATTACATTTAAATCCTTAACTAAAAAGAAGAGATAAGAAATGGAATTATGTTAGAGCTTCGATTTGAGTCCTAAAGGATAAAATTGAATATATTCTTCTAGCATTGAGTTATTTGGGTAGAAGATTCATTCGTGATTTGTAATATGGTTATAAATTGATGCCAAATTTGAGGTAGTTTATATTAGATCTTACAAGATGGCTTGACAAAGGATACAAAGAGGCCAAGGTATTCTCCACGTTGCAAAATAAATTGAAGAGATGTTTGATATGATGATAAATGTTTAAATGTGAATGAATGTTGTGGAAGAAGATCGAAGAAGGGGTCATAACAGTAGTGTTGATGAAAGTGATGATGAAAATGAATAAGATAACATATAAGTACATTCAACTAAGGATTGAGAGAAAAATATATGTCAAATGTAGTGCCCCTCCAGTTGCTACTATGTGTTTCGATTTGTTTATGTTGTTAGTCACTACCTTTACTATGATAGACCTTGATACCTTGTTATTGTTTTATGATCATTGACATTGGAGTGATGATGATGTTATATTTTGATGTAATGATGCACTATGCAGATGTTTATGTTTTATGTTATGCTTTTGATTAGCATAGTTGTTGATATTGAGATATCCTCATTTGTTGATTAATGATGCTTTAATTTTGTCAGTCTTGATGTGACTGTATTGGTGAAGGGGACGGGATTACATCACTCGCATGCGAGCGCCCTATGATTCTGCGATTTCTCTTCACGGTGTGTTTACTATGTTATATGCATGTTCAACACTCATCATGTTTGCAGGATTGCAGGTACAGGACATCATCTCCGCTTGTCTTCATAGGTCTGAGCGTGTCCATATCCCAATAGTTTTATTGATTGGGAGATAGTAATGAGGTTCCCTTGTCAATCCACAATCCCTGTCATAGTGTGTCGTCAGTTTGTGTCTTGTTGTTGTTGAGTCATGTCATCTTTGATGTTTTGATAATTTATTATCAGTGAGAATTATGTATGGGAATTAATATTTAAGTGGTTGTAAATGTTAATTTATGTATTTTAGATTAAAATTGTTATTTACTTTAATTAATTTCATTTCATTCAATTGGTAAGGTAATTTAATCTATTGGTTAAATTTATCTTATTAAATGGATAAATTAATTAAGTAAATTTCATTTATGTGGTAAAGTAATTTAATCCTTGTGGTTAAATTTATTTATTAAGTAAATAAACTAATTAATTAAGTTTATTTTGTTGAGTAAATAAATTAATTAATTAAACTTATTTTGTTGAGTAAATAAATTAATCAATTAAATTTATTAAGCAAATAATTAAAGTTGTTTTGTAAATTGCATAGATTAAGTGATCTAAATTTATTTAAAAATTAAATTTTGTTTTAAATTATTTAAAAGCAAAAATATCTTGTAAATGCATAAGGAGGAAATAACTATGGTGGTTGAGAGGGATATTTTTGAATTTTGACTAAGTGTTGAGGGAATTTATTGAGGAATTTGATGGAAAATGAAAAATATGTTGGAAATTTGGTTGCTAAAATAGAGGAAGGTTTTCTTTGTATTTGAAGATTATTTTGGCCTGGAAGTGGAAAATTTTGGAAGAGATTTTGGAAGATTGGATTTGGCAAGGAAGCTCAACTTCAGTTCTCATTTCTTCAAGCTTCAAAAACATATTCTTTTATTGCTTTGATATTTAGAAGTTTTGATTTTAAATTTTGAAAGAATTGTTGTGAATTTTTGAAAACCTATGTAGAAAAATCTTAGATCCTTTATAGGGAAACAAATTTTAACAGTAGAAAATTGAAAGAGAAAACAACAGAAAATTTTGTGAATCTCTGTAATTACATTTGAGATCTTTCATTGTAATTTAGAAATTGAAATTTCTGAATTTGCTTTGAAATTTTCCCTTTCTCTATAAATTATTCTGTTAAAAAAAATTTGAAAATTTGTCCAATTGGACTGTTGTTTGGAAATATATATATAAGTTATTGTATGTTTATATTCTGAGTTTTGATTTGTAAATTCTGTGGAAATTCGCGAAATTGTTGAAACTGGGGATTTTTTTTCTAAAAAAAAAATTAATGTTGAAATTTTTTGTCAAGGCTGGAGGAGCTAACCCCCACAGCCACCCCCATGGGGAGGCCGCTGTGGAGGCAGCGCCACTGCCTTCACAGGAAACTACACTACCCACCACAGCCGCCCACAGCAGGGCCATAACAGGTTGACTCGATCCCCCTCGCCTCGGGCATATGTATTCGCTTTTAAAATATGTTTTTTAAATTTTATATATATATATATATATATTATTTATAATATATATATATATTATTTATAATATATATATATATTATTTATAATATATATATATATTATTTATAATATATATATATATATATATATATATATATATATATATATATATATATTATTTATAATATATATATATTATTTATAATTATATATATATATATATTATTTATAATATATATATATATTATTTATAATATATATATTATATTATATAAATATATATTTATATATATGTTTTATAAATTTTTTTAAATATATGTATATATATTTTATATATTATTTTTAATATATAATATATAATATATATATGTATATTTTATTTGCATATTTAATTAGCAAATTATTGGAATATTATTTAAATAATTTGAGAATTTAAATTGATTTTATAAATTTATATTTAAATAGCATTTATATATTTATATATATATATAATTGTATATACATAAAGTATATATATATGTTTAATATATATATATATATTTAAATATAATTATTTTAAGATTGTTTTATTATAAAAGTTGTAAATATTTATTTTATAATAAAATTATTTTATTACAAAAAAAGAGGATTTTTATCATTAGATGTGATTGAGAAACTTGAAGAAAAAAAACTAGTTTTAATTTCTTATTTCTTGTTGTGAATGGAGTTATAAATTAATTGATTAATTTTGTGCAATATGTTATTGCTTTATTTGGATTTGAGAAATCCTAAAGTTAGATTAATATTTTACCTGGAATTGTTTTAAAGGTTATGATTTCTTTTATGCTAGTTGTTTGGAAAAATTGGGGTCTTTGATTTTGTAAGTCTTCTAGATGTGTTTTCTTGAGATGATGTTGTCTCATGTGATTGTTATTGTTTAACTTGGGTAGTGCACAGGATATGTTTCAGTTGGACCTGGTTATGTGAACAGGTTGTGTCATATAATTATTGTGGTGTTGGTAATTGTAATTGGTTATGTGCACCTGGTTTACCCAATGTTAGTGGGATTAGTTCCTTAGGTTGTTAATAGGGGAGTGGCTTTTCATGGAGGCTGACACACAAAGTGGTGTCTGGATAACTCATGAAGAGTTAAATTAATCAGTGATAACTTAATAAATATGTTAGGGAAAAAGGGTAGTTTAAACACTTAATTTTTGTTAATGCCTCACTCATGGACTCAAGGGCTAGTAAAGACTTGGGATGAGATGAGAAGGCTTGGAATGGAAAAATCGATATCTTGTCTCTCTAAAAGATAATCGATTCTGCATTGGATTGCATATGGGGTCGGGTTTCGTAAGAGGTCACCAGGGTAACCCAAGATGGGGGTCAGAGCCTAGGAAGATTTTCCAGGGTAACCCATGCAACTTTGTGATGAAACTCCTCCTATAACACCTATCAGTTAGTCTGTTAGTAATGTACAGTTGATCATTGTGATCTGGAAGCATTGTAACCATTTTGTTAGTTTTGTACTTGTGTAGTTTTATATTGTAATTGTGTGTGCATAGAGGTTGTAGGTTTTGTCTAGGAAGCTCTTTTACTATCTCCTAGCATGGGGGGTGGTCCTTCGGGTACCACTTGGTTGGGTGGAACGTGCACCTCACACCGTTGGGTCCCCAATTCTTGTTCGTGATGGCGGGTACTTCATGATTGGAGAGCTCGTGTGTACCAGTGGATTTTTAATTCTTTCATGTTCTCACTTGTATCTGTTGGATACCTTGTAATTGTATTACTCCTCAATTGTATTTGAGGAGAATCTTGTAATTTGTAATTGTAACACTTTTGTATAAACTATCTCATTTGGAAATGAGAATTGTAATTGTAATATGAAATAAATGCAATGTGTGAATGGATCATTATTGGACTTTATATCTTAATTGATGTATTTGAATTTTTTGGATGTATGATTATTTAATTCATGTGTAATAAATATAAGTTATGTTTAGTAACTTTTGTTAGTAATGGGTATTGTAAGTAAGCGTCGTCACATACCTTAGAGAATGTATGTGTAAGTGTAGTTTACATTACTTGTTTAATTACACTTTAAAAAAAAAAATGCTTCCATTATGTGTGTGACATTCTATAGGGTTTCATGGCAGGCGTTACATCGAAGATATTTATAATATTGGTAAGAAATTTAGAATACATACTTCTAATTATGCTAGTATTTTGAATCTTGAAGAAATATTGAATAGTTAGCTAATCTAGAATAATATTTTGAGTTTGAATAAATTTATAATCTTGAGAGAGTGAGGTTTGTAAAAATGAAGATTAAAGGTCACGCCATTATATGGTGGAAAGTAATTTATTTAGAAAAGGAATTGAAAATGAAATCCAAAAAGTAGGATAATATGGTATATAAGTTAAATTATAAGTACATCCTTGTAAATTGTCAATTACAATTATTGAAGAGGTTACCAAACCTAAGGTAGAAAGATATGAGTGTAAGAGAATATCTTGAGAAAATTTACAAGTTGACAATAAGAGTTAGTTATCATGTGGCTAATTAAGATAAGGTGGAAAGATATATAGATGTTTTAAGGTGACCTATTCAAGAAGAATTAATTATTATTAATATACAATTTGTTGATCAAATATATCAATTTTCCCTAAAAGGTAAAGATAAGTCAAAAAAGTTATTTCAAAATAAAATAAATAAGGAAAAGGTGGTAGATTCTAGAGATGAAGACATCAAAGTGGTGGTAGAGGAACTCATAACAAAGTATGAATAGAAGGAAATAAATACACGAAAGGATATCATAGAGGTGGGTCTAATCATTATTAGCAAGACATGGGAAGATATGTAAGAAATAGTGGAAGATCATTTAGAGGGACCTATTTTAAATGTGATG
>VDFB02047437.1:0-32160 GCA_007258455.2 Sequoia sempervirens
ACCACAACGAGAATATTTCCTTAAATAATATTACTACCATCTATTTCATTCTTATTATTAAACACTATAATATTTATTTCTCTTAAACACCCTCTATTCAGATTTACACTCTAACTAGCATTATTACCATGGACTAATATTAAAATCAATTCTCACTGTAACTGATTACATAATAGTATCACAACTAACATATTTATATAAGAAATATTAGTTGAAAAATATCCTAATCATATTAAATTTAAAATTTAAAATACAATAACAATACGAGAACTGTTTTTATAGAGAAGCTACAATAAAACCTTGTATCTTTTAAGAGAACACATACCACTTATCTTATTTATTATTAACTCCTTTATCTTACACTTAACTTTGTACACGAATTTCTCTCATTCCATAGAGTCTTGTTTCCTCCCGGTGGGTGAGATATGCTGTCAGTATGCATCTTATATGTATTTTGAATATCCTAAAATATCTTAATATCAGCAGCATTAGATCACCCATGCGTGATAATAAGATCATTACTAATAATATTTACTGTGTTATCGATACTCATGATTTTACTAACACCTGTCTAACTATTATAAATATTAAAAGTACTATCGCTTCACACTGTCAATAATTATGTTCAACTACTCAATTCATCCATCTAAACAAATTTATGGCTTAGATTCAAAATTTGAGAGCCTTGCCATATCACAGTGAAAAACGACATATTCATTCCACATAATATATTTTCTGCTTTCCTTATAAAATTTATGCCGTTAAAAAAAAACACAGCAATTTAGCATTCAATCTCAAAGACTATTGGACTAATAATGAAAAATAAAATAAAATAAATTATGGCTTAGATTCAAAATTTGCGAGGCCTGCCATTTAAGAAGAAAAGAACTGAAGCATAGCAGAGATGGGAAATAAAGTCACTCGTATGATACATGTTTTTGCCGTATCACAGTGAAAAACGACGTATTCATGCATGGAGACAATGTGATGCCAGCAAATCTTACTACATTAATGTATTTAGATTTTCCCTCGCAGATCTATGATGTATTCCAAGGTACTAGCAAGTTTACCAGAATTCTAGATGGGAATATTTAGCAGGGCACAACGGATAAGGAGGAAATAATTGCCGAAGGCGTCCACGCTTAGAATTTGAGAGCCCTTTTCATGTCGAACGGTGCAGATTGGTGGAGAGGCAATCGCCTGCGATGAAATACATCCCAGCGGCTCATCAGTTTCCTGGTTGTTTTACCCCATCCTAGTCTTCCTCGCTGGTATTGACCTTTCGTTTCTCCACTTGCATGAGGTTGGCCATGTATCAGCAGAGCAACAGTTATTGTAGAAGGTGGAAATATCTGCATAGGAGTAGCAGAGAAATTAATGCAGAAGGTGGAAATATCTCCATAGCAGTTATTGAGAAGAATATCGGCATCCTTGACAGCACGATACATTTCACACACAAACAGTCAATCCATATTTTCATTTTCTTGTATCTTTTCTCATTGCCATCGTTGATAGCAGACACATTTTGGCGCCTCTTCCTACTCATGCCGTCGGAGTGTTGGATTTGCTTTGAAGGTGACTTGATCTCTGCTGCGAGACTCCAAATTTCTATATGCCCCCACCGATTTCGATTTGCTTTGTTGGATTTTCTTTGAAGGTGAGTTTATCTTTAAAAAGCACACGTCATTTGTAAACCAAAAATATTTTCTCTGTTGATATTGTACCCTTGGAAATGGGGATGGACAGAAAAGCCCACTCCTGGCCCGCCTTCTCCCTAGCGATTGGTTCTGAATCGCCCTCAATAGTTCATGTAATTTAACCCTAAACCCTTTTTTCGTGCAAACATCTGGTAAAAGTCCGCTTTCGATTATGCTCTGATGGATAACATCAAATCATAGTGGAAATAAGATTTCTGTCAGATTTCATAGTGGTAAGTCCCTGATAGACATGTATGGGAAATGTGGAACATACACAAGGCACGCGAACTGTTTGACAAAATGCCTCAAAGAAATGTGGTTACATGGAATGCGCTGATTGCAGGATATGCCCAAAATGGGATTGTTGGAAGGGTTTGGAAAGTTTAAAGCACATGCAATTGGCAGGTGTAAAACCAGTCTCGGCAACCTTTGCTTGCATCCTCCCAGCCTGTGCCAAAATGGTGCTTTAGAACAGGGTATGGAAATTGTAGGGTTTAAGGGAAATGATTGAAGTGCATGATACCAACTCTTTTTCTTTTTCTTTTTTAAGAATATAAAATAAAATGGGCAACAACACACGTTAAAGAGAAAAAACAGAGAAACATAAAAGCTATGATATCATTTCATGCATGGAAAAAGTAGAAGGATTAACAAGGTACGTGAACTGTTTGATAGAATACCTGAAAAAAGATATCATTTCATAGACTCCAATGATTG
Source organism: Sequoia sempervirens (assembly GCA_007258455.2). NCBI lineage: Eukaryota > Viridiplantae > Streptophyta > Pinopsida > Cupressales > Cupressaceae > Sequoia > Sequoia sempervirens. The sequence continues at coordinate 2,415 of VDFB02047437.1, forward strand.
CAGGGTATGTACAAAATGGATTTGTTGAAAAAGCTTTAGAAACTTTCCAGCAAATGCAATTGGCAGGTGTAAAGCCAAATTCCACAACCTTCGCCAGTATCCTCCCTGCCTGTGCCAAAGTGGGAGCTTTGGAACAGGGTATGGAAATACATCAAATCATCATGGAAATAGGATTTTTTTCAGATATTATGGTAGACATGTAATTAAAATGTTGGTAGACAGGTATGCAAAATGTGGAAGCATAGAAAAGGCACGTGAACTGTTTGACAGAATGCCTCAAAGAGAGGTTATCTCATGGAATAATTGTGGTGCATCTGTGGCCCAGATTTTTAAAGATCACAATGAACAGGGCTTCCGAGATTCTGAGGTAAGAGTTTGAGTTTCTCCTCTTTCTTAGAGTACCTTCCTTTGCATTGTTTATAGCTTATGAGTTTTAGAGGTACTGTATTGTGCTTATGTTCTTTGTTTGTTACTCTAGTGGCTATTTGAGTTTTCACTAGTATATATTTGCTGATGATCCTTAACTTATTTGCACACACATAATATTTTTCATCTTACCTTGAAATAAAAAACTAGCTCTTCTATCCTTGCTATTCTTCTGATTGTACCATTGCAAATCACCTATAAACAACTATCAACAATAGCAAGAAAAACTGAAAACATCAACCATGGAACTTACATGCCATTGGCCGTTTCTTCTAAAAGACAAATTTCTACACATAAATAGCAAAATAATTGATAATCTTTATAAGGGCACGCTAAAACTAGGAGCCAACCAGGCTTCAAACTGTGAAATTTATAATGATTAAGCCATGAAATTATGTGAGGCATGCAACATGGATGAGTAGCTATAATCCAATGAGCAATAATTTTAATAAAGACATTCACATTTAGAAGATAACCAACTTGGAGCAATGCAGTTAAAAATGATCAAGCCTTGAAACTACGAAAGGCATTCAATACAGATGGACAACTATGATCCAATAACCTGTAATGTCATAAGGGCATTGCTAGATTTAGGAGACAACTAAACTTGATGCAAGGAAGAAAATTCTTAGTCATGAAGTTATGCAAGACAAGCAACACAGATGGGTAGTTATCATCCACCTTTTAATGTGTAATTGAATGAAGATATCAACCTTAAAACAACCACATGATCTCAACGCTTAAGGTTACTTTCCTCTTTACTTTGGGGATGGTATATATGGTAACAACTCACCTTTTTTTAGTACAGTCATATGCAAGGGAGCAACTAGTTTGCATCCTAAGCGCTCTAAATCCATGCATAAATAGAAACAAGGCATTCATTGATTTAAGTGGACATAATAGCACAATTGAAGACAAAGGGACCAACAAAACCTCCTTTTTTTTTCACAAAGTGCAAATTAGCCTCAGGTTTATTGGGTTCAGGGTATGACCCGTAATGTGTTTGACGAAATGACTCAAAGGAATGTGAGTTCATGGAATGCAATGATTGCATGCTATGTTCAAAATGGCCACAGTGAGCAGGCCATGCAGTTGTTTTTTCAAATGTTACCTCCTCTTTGCTCCACACATAGAGCTCATCTCGCGAGCAAGGCCAAATGCAGGATGGGGAACAATATTATGAGAGGGATTGTTGACAAGAGGATGGCTACCGCTACAACCACGAGATTAAAAGTCCAATGATGGAACTTTCTATTGCATGTTTGGAGGTGTTAATTATAGTCTTTGTCTCTGTAATCTTATTTTGGAGGCATAAACACCCATTGCAATATCTGCAATCTCTAATATGTGGTAAACATGATGATTATTATTTAAGATTTGAATAGTGTTTTCAATTTTTAATAGAAAAGTTTCATTTATTCGTTTCTCTATGATGTTGCTTTTGAATGATTTTTCCTTATTTCTTCCATATCAGATAAAGACAAGCAAAATGATTATCACAGGCTGGCTATAGAATTCATAGAGAAATATATTCAAATTGTTATGAATATCCAGAACCTATTTTAAAGCTCCCATTTTGGCACAAGCGGGAAGGGTGCTAACAAAGGTTATAGAATCTGGCTTTACACTTGCCAAATGCATTCTTAGTTCTTGCCATGGAACTAATCTGCATGACACGGTACACACTGATTCTTGGGACATTGTTCCCTCCAATTTAATTCTCTGCAAAAATCTTTTGACCAAAAAGAAGAGAGCTTGGTAAGAGTAGCACTTTAAAAAGTGTCAGACAAAAAGCCCTTTTCCATTATATTTTGATGGATGTCTATAGCCTGTTCTAGAGCTCTTATCTTGGTACAAGGCACGTGAACAGTTTGACAAAATTCCTCAAAGATATTTGATCTCATGGAATGTTATGATTGCAGAATATGCACAAAATGGGTTTTCTGAAAAGGCGTTGGAAGCTTTTAAACAAATGCAATTGGCAGGTGCAAAGCCAAAATGCACTCCTTTGCTAGTGTCCTCCCAACTTGTGCCATTTTTGTGCTTCAGTTCCAAGCACACTGCATCTGGTTCCTTTGTCACTTTTGTGTGGGAGATGTGCTATATTCAGTCCCAATCATATTGAAAATTTCTTTACCACTTCTTAGGGACATGTTGATGATTAAGCTTTACTTATGTATTTCAAGCATTTGTTTATCATTCTCTTTTCCCAGATTAGCTAAGCTGCCTAATGAGGAACTTTTGTAAGTGTAATTAATGGTTCAAATTATCACATTAAGATAATTATTTTATTTTCTACAATAGACCAGAAGAACCCTATAGTTTTTCTGTTTACTCAATATTTACTTTTCATGTATATTAATTTTAAAAACAAATCTGTAAGGGATATTGTAGGGTTTCATAGTGCCTTACATTCTAATGCATAACATAACATAACATTTCATTATTTGTATGAACATTTCAGCAATCACAAGTCTAAAATTTCATAGCAATAATCATCTAAACAAGGTAGATAGAAGACACATTTTGAACCAATCTGATTTAAATAAGCTTAAAAATCATCTGATGTGAGTTGAAAACCTTGACAACTTTTAGCATAGGTTAGGAGCAAAAACAGAGCTACTAATCTCCTATAATCCCTGTAAAAGCCTCTTAACAAGTAGTTGATGATGCCTAGTCTACAAATATTATGTTATGCAAATTAATATATTGGTTGAATATCACTTTGCTGCAGCCAAAATTGATACCACAAAGATTCAACTACACCAGTTTATGTCTGTCTCTGTGCAGTTTTTGCTTTACTCATCCCAGTGTTTCAGTGATTGTTTGAAGTTTTGACTGCTATGTTTTTCCTTGCATATTATATCACTTGAGTTTTTTATATACCTTGCTGCATAGTGCAGCCTAGCTACTGATTTTTCCAGTATTTGATCATAAAAAAGATTGGATAACATTTTCTAAAACCTCTAATTTTCTCCACAAAAGAATGATAAATATCATCACTTAAAGAAACAGAAATCTGAAAAAATACAGGAAAACAAAAGGCATTCACCAAGAAAAGGTAACAAGGCACAAACACAGAAATTAATAGTTAAGCAATTAGTCCTTATGAAATGTCCTCATTTTCTTCTTCTGGAATTCAACCTATTAGGCTCTGTATATCATGGTTATGTTCATTGAATGTAGCAGCTTCAGCTTTTTGTAAACATTTGTTAGCAGTGAAGGATGATAAAAATGATCTTAAGCACGATAAATGATTTGTTATAATTCGAAGTTAAATTTTTTTTTGAGATTTCATTATAGTATTCAGACTGTATCTCTAACTCTCCATATTTCTTTTGTGTTAATGACAGCCTGCAACATCCTCATATAATGAGGTCTTCAAGAGCATATTTGATTACATAGATCGCATCTTTTTTAAAGTGAGGCCAAGGAAGCTTTTGTATATGGCAATTGGTGAGTGAGTTAATTACTTAAGCATTGTGCATTGACTATTGAGTAGAGAGAATCATTTTTAACATCAATTGATGTGCTGATTTAAGTCTCATCCTTCTATGATTTTATTCAGCTTCATATTATACCTATACAATGTTCCAAAATCTCTTTATAATCCCCTCCTTCCTCCCATGTCTCTCTTCATTTGAATATTAAAATCTGATCAATATTAAGCAACATCCTTGTGAACTACAGATGGTGATGCGCCAAGGGCTAAGATGAATACTATAATGAAATATGATTAGAAGTTCACAAGGATGTTGCTTTATCTCAGGAGAAATACTTAATCTGATCAATATTAAGCAACATCCTTGTGAACTGCAGATGGTGATGTGCCAAGGGTTAAGATGAATACTCTGTTAGAAGTTTAAGAGTCATAACTAATTGCTTTTTTTTTTGTCTTTAATTCTTTTAGAGATGCAGTTTTTCTGAGCTTGGTTTGCAATTCAATTCATTCAGGAATTGAACCTATTTTCTAACTGACCAGCGCAGTTTTGGTAAAAATGCAAATGGGATTTGGTAGGATTGATGGAACTTCAATTTAGTTGGTTTGGTATTAAGAGCTGCTAGAACATATATTATGAGAGTGCCCACCATCACCATAGGAGTGGCTGATGCTTAGCAGCCCTGTTGAAGGAAGGCTCAATGGCTGGAATAAGCCTGACCTATTCAAAATTGATCTATTATTCAATGGCGAGATATGAATGGAGTTTATGACTGGTTAAATAAAGATTGGCCAGTTGGCAGAGGGACATAGTAGAAGTTGTGTAGAGCTTATGTAAGAAAACAATAAGTGGATTTTTGAAAATTTTGAAAATAGTTAGAAGTCCAATTCTATTGTAATTCGCTTGGAGGTATGCAGTGCCAGCAGACTACGTTCTTAAGCCTGGTTAGCTGCGAGATGGTTCACTGAGTGGAGAAAACTCTGATCAGATGGTTTGGCTAAAGCCAACATCAAACCTTTCCCACAACCCCAGGAACATCAATACCCCTAGACATTTTATGGGAATGAGACCTTCGCATGGTAGGGCTAGAAATTCCCACTGGAGTCAACAAGCAAAGATTTCTATTAATTGAATAAAAAACATAAGGATTTGTGTCCTTCAAGTTAATGATGTTTGAGCACGTTACAGTTACTAACCCATACAAATTTCCTAGTGGGTGTGGGTGTACAAGTACGAACATGGTGAAGGAGGTGACAGGGATTATAAATTTTTTTGTTAAGAAGATTGTTGGAAAAAGTTGATATATATGAAATTGTTGTTGATTTATTGATAAAAAAAAAAATTAAGAAATTTTGTTGATGTAGGAAATCCATGTCTATGGTTGGCTATAGCAGGTCATGCATTATAACAATTTTTGACATAATATTAAATGATTTGCAATAGGTTGCAACACATGCTCTTTTTGCTACACTAACTGATTTCATTTTATTTTGTCTTCTTACAGATCACTTTAAGGACAACAATGTTTTCAAAACAATTTCCCACTGTCCCAAATCTCATGACCACAAACCTGATTTTCAAAAATCAAATCTTAATGGGGATTTGTTTCAAAAATTCTTAATGACATGCAATAGTCAAAAGAAAGATGGAACATATTGAATTGATAATGTTTCCAATGTGGATTTTAACACCTGTGTAGTACTCCTGACTTATTGGGGTCACAGGTTTTATTTTTTGTTTTCTAGGTGTGGTTATATTTTACAGCATGCTTGAAGCCTTCTCAATTGTGTATTGCTGCAGATTTTATATATTTACAGACTATCCTTTATTACTTATCTATTTGTGGATGGTTACTTCGATTGTCATATGTAATAGTCCAAATAAAATGCAGAGAAGTACTTAAACTACAACTCTCAAATCGGTTATTCCTTTTTCAAATAAACATATTTAACAAATAAATATTCAATATATTGTCTTCGACGTACCCATTGCACCCCAAGGTGCGATTGCTAGTTAATGGCACTCTGATTTTTCTTTTGGATTGAAGCAATCTCTTTTCCCTACTGACAGTGTTGCAGTTGACGTGACAACCACTGGAGCATAAGGCTGAAGAGGCCATACTAATAAAAGAAGTGGTCAAAGACAAAGTATAATGCTTGGGTCATAAGCAATGTCTGCCAGATATGTGGCCAACAACCTCATCGATAGGTGCCTTGGAACCGGTCACGGGCATGTAATTTTTTTATAAGATATGAGAATACCTAGAACCATAAGCACTGCGTCTGTTTGGCCTTTAATCTTACTTTCTTATTTTATTTTATCTTATGTTCCTTCTAGTTCGATGGGTACGTATGGGTACTGTGAAAAGGCATTCAAATCTGATTTATTTTTATTTACTTCATACAGAAGATGTGAGATATCATTGTGAATACTCCTATTGTCAATTTGCAGCTTCAGCATCTGATTTCTTACCCTTTGTGAGCCTCTTCTTGACTTCACGCAAATTGACTCAGGGCATAAATTTTCACACAAGCAAACTAGCAAAAGAGTTTTTTTTTTTGTCAAAATTCATTGTGAGAACTGCCCTCGTAGGATTTATATGCAAAATGAGGAGGCATCGACAAGGAATATGGGAATTTTTTTTTTTACAGAGTCCTTCACGAGGTGTTTTGTAAAGGAACATAAGTGTCTACGGGACTACCATTGCTATTGAAACAAGCTATGATATCTCTTGAATCTGCATAGTGTGCAAATGTAGACAGACATCCTAAAGGAATGTATATGGAAGCAAATTTCTGAAGAATAGATTATCAAGTGATTAGTATCACCATCTTAGTCTCCTACGCTTAATTAAATGCTGAAGGAATTGCCTTTTAGCTAGCACAAAGGTGGTTTTCTTGTCTGCCCTGCAGTCGATTGGTTAAAACGCAGTGCATGCCCCTTCTATGATCATGTCTAAATAGTTTCATTGAGGTGTTCATTTATCATATGAGAAATTGCTTTGTGTCAACTAGCAGGAACCCTGGAGTCGAATAACTACGGGCATCCTTCACTGCCATTTATGTCTGGGAAGAGGAAAGCTATTAATGCAATGTAAGCTTAAAGTTCACACATTATATTGAGAATATCGTAACATGGTTACTTATTTTATTTTTTATTTTTTGAGCAAAACTATTACCTCTCTTTAAACATTGAAAACAAATACTTATATATTAGAATCACTATTTGCTTTATGACAAAATAACTACTTCCTTTACTTAGTATACAATTCTATACATAAAATATTTTTGCGTTTAAGTATCTTTCTCAACTCTGAGAAATTACAGCACCTTTGATTAACTGGAAAGGCTTCCATGAATTACGTTTACCATAACCAAAAGACTTTACTGAACAATTAAAGGAAATATAATTTGATACGCTCAATATTTCTTGCAAATAGCAAATAGAACCTTTATTTTTTATTTTTTCATTTCAGTAAATACATGGAAATTAAATAAATAGCAACAAAATGTATAAAGGCTAGTTCTGTCCATTTCTACATTGAAGGATAGGAAACTTATCTTTTTAAAACTTACAATATTACCACTATATTTGAGGAACAAATGACTTGCACACACATGAACAAGGTCTTGCTCTCCACCCTACCATAATGGCATTATGAAGCCTCGTGGGCTCTAGCCATACCCCCAAGAAAGGAACTATTTTAACCCCACAATGATCAATGGAGTATTTTTTCATTTTTACAAAGGGACAAAACTACATAGCACAATTTACTTGCATCTAGGTTCTATACTTTTTGTTTTCAAACATAATCCATACAATAGGTCACCTCCTTACAATCAAGAAACAATGGAAAATGGAAAGGGAAGAACTTATCTTTTCTTTTAGATGAAGGGATTGAGATCTTGTATCCATATTTCCTCTCCAACATAGCCATCTCCCTCACTATCTTCCATAGAGATGGATTCTTCTCCTTGTCTCATTCTTTCTACCATCTTTACTCAAGTTCTCCAAGAGGAGAAGTGGGTAACACCCCACTCATTCTTCTTCTCCAATCTATATAGGACTTTCAACTTGCAACTCTTGGATGGGGAGGTGTGGAGTGTACTTTTCTCCATCAATGAGTCTTTCCTCATTAAAGAGGAAAACATGCATTTGGACAACCTCTAGATCCTCCCCTGAAAATTCGTCACTCATCAATATGAGGAATTTTTAGGGGTCAAATCATGTCCCACGGGCACTATTGCATGTCCATCTAACCCCTACCCCTATGGTATAGACCCTAGAGGTTATGTTTTGTATCCCAGCCCATGAAATTGACCAACAACCCACTTTAAAGACCCATTTAATAACCTATCCGAATTTCAACTTTGATCATGGTTTCTATACCTTAATCCCCCAACTTACATCTCACATGACACATAATTAAATACCCTCACAACCATAAATAAATTTTTCCTTTAATATCAACCCTCAAAACATTAGCCAATTAGCATATTAACTCCATTTCTTCCTAAGCCCCCCAAAAGGGTCAAATTTATATCCTCTTGAAGTCTTCCGGTTTCTCTTGATGGGTTTCCCTTCTTGTACTTTACACCATTTCTTTCTTGCACATTACCAATGCAATCGTAAGTGGGCAATTACATTTTATATAAATTTGGTAGCTGAATGTCCTAAGATTTAGCTATACAACAATTCCATTTAAAATTTCAATTCATATTCCACAATTTACAAGTGCATAACACCTTCTTGGTTGTGATGATAGAACATAATGTCAAAATGAAATTACAATGATTTTTCCAAAATATCACCTTATTTATCATCCACAATATATCTAATCATCAAATTAAAAAAAAAAATCATATAACAAATTAGGTTCTATATTAATCACATGTGAAACAGGGTCTTACAACTTTCTACGAAACTTTGGAGAAGGCATACGCAGGAGGGGACTATGGATTGTAGAGGATTTGGAACTATGATGAGACACGGCTACAAGATGGTCGAAACGGTAACATGAAGGTGCTTTCCAACAAAGGCATGAGAAGTGTTTCTTACATTATCCCAAAGAGTTAGGAGTGGATCACTATTCTAGCATGTGTAAATGCTGTAAGTCAAAAACTTCTAGGTTTTTATTTGTTTAAGAGAAAAATTATGTGCAAAACTACATAGCCAACTATGAGGCAGGAGCACTGATGGCTATTCAACCTCACACATGGAAGACCAAAGATATTTTTACCAAATGGCTCAAGTTCTTTTCTATGCAAGTACCTGGGGGTTGGTCACCCACCCATAGACACCTCTTGATATTTGATGGCCATGGTAGCTATGTAGCCTTCTCTACCATTACTAAAGCAAGGGAACTTGGTATTGACTTGCTCACCCTACCCGACCACACATCAGAAAAGTTGCAGCCTCTTGATATGAGTGTTTTCTCATCTTTCAAGTGTAACTTCAAAAAGGAAATAACAAATTGGAGTATTAGACATGCAAATCTGGAGATAAGAAGGGAAAAATTGGCTACACTTGGCAACCAAGCTTTTCAGAAGTCATTGACTATTTCAAACATTACAGGTGGCTTCAAGAGGACAGGTATTTGGCCATTTGATTGAAATGGTTTGGAGAATGACATGAGGGTTAGCGAGACATTCCACTTTGCTTCCCCTAAGGAACTATCAGTTGCTGCAAATATTCTAAGCCTTTTCAACAATGGTTTGGTAGTGAATGAGGGTGAGTGCATTGTTAGAACTATAGAAGTTGGAGATCAACAAAATGGGATGCATGGTTAGTATGTTTTGCAATTGTTGTATGAAGTTAAATTTCAGTATGCTATTTGAGAAATGGTATTAACTTAAGTAGGAGTCAGCATATGGTTAGTATGTTCTACATTTGTTGTATGAAGTTATATTTCAATATGTTGTTACACTATGTACCATTGTTTGATATGTTTCTCATTTCCAATCACATCAATTAGATGCATGGTTAGTTTGTTCATCAATTACACTCAATCTTACATGTATGAATTTGTTGTGACACTATGTACCATTGTTTGATATGCATATGCATATTGCATATTGCATATATATGCATATGCATATTTCATATATATGTATATGCATATGCAATATTCATATGAGTATGCAATATGCATATGATGCAATATGTATATGCATATTGCATATTGCATATGAATATTTGCAATATGCATATGCATATGCATGTATGCATATGTTGTATGAAGTTAAATTCGAGTATGTTGTTTGAGAAATGGTCTTAACATAAGTAGGAGTTGGCATATGCAATATGCAATATGCATATGCATATGAATATGTTGTATGTAATTAATTTTAAATATGTTGTTTGAGAAATGGTATTAACATAAGTAGGAGTCAGCATGTGCATATGTATGTGGATACTATTAGCAATTGCCTTCTCCACTTGTGTTTAAATTACATGGATTGGATTCGTTTGTTCTTCAATTACTGTCAAACTTACATGTATGAATTTGTTGTTTCAGATTCTAATGAGCCACTTGAACTAGCAGTATTGGGAGACCACAATACTATTGGAGACATATCTCTTTCCCTGCCAACTCCATGTGAGAAACCCTCCTAGCTCTTATATGGTGCTGTCAATCTTCATATGGGTATGCATGTGGATGAAGAAAAAAGTCTTTCAATGCCATCTCCATTGCACAACATGGGTTTGAATACATTAGTACATTTCTATGCTGATTGGGGAGACAATGACGGTGAGAAGTTAGGAGATATAATTTGGATGCCACAAATAGTGAGATGCTAGAAACAAATGATGCCAATTTGATTAAGCCTTTGGGAGGTGAACAAACTCCATGTATCTCACAATTCTTGAAGCTACTAGTTCATGTGGTGAAAGAAAAATCTAATAAGGTAGCTAACCGTAGGATCAATTGCAAAGAGGATCCCAACTCCTAACTGATGATGACTTCATGGCAATGCTCAGTGAGCAAGAGTAAAGAAGAAGGAACTAGAAGAACTGAAATTGAGGAAGAAGCAACAACTTGCAAAGCGCAAGATAGAAAGGATTGCAGAATTAGAGGCAAAAAGTCTTATGAGAATTGAAAAGGAAAAGAAACAAGTAGAAACAAAGGCTGAAAAGGAGCTACAAAAGAAGGAGAAGGACAAAAAAAAGGGAGGACCAATGGAGAGAAAAGAAAGCCACAAAAAGGGAAAAAGATTTGGAGAAGGCACAAGCAAATGCTGCAAAGGAGAGGTGACTCAGTAGCCCTCTAAATCCCTTGCCTGACTACCATAGGATCTTCATAGATTTCCTATCTATTAAATGCCTCCAATATTGTCCATCACCTACCCAAGCTACCAACCAAACATTTCAAAGTTGGAGTCCTTCTCACTCGCTCTCCTATACACACTCACCTAGCTTGACAAGTAGTCAACCATATGAGAGTTGGAGTCCTCATTTATAGGCCTATCAAACCTCACCCATCCCAAGCATAATCCAACAAACTTAATCTTAGAGTCCTTCTCTATCACATGCCACATCCAACTCACAAGAAAAATTTCCATCAAATTTCAATTTTCCTACATTTTTTGATTGATTTGAATGTTTGGTTGCTAGTTTTTTGTTGTGAACTTATTGATCGATTTGAAACGATTTCTGAACTTTTCTTGTTTTGAATGTTTGTAACTTGAATCATCAGCATGGATACCATAGAGACAACATATTCCATCATGTTACTATCTATCTCTGTGAGAGGAAACTTAGGTATCTATCTATGGTAATCTATACATATATGTATCATAATGGTGTATCAATCTGCTATTTCAAGTTAATTTGAAAATTTAGTATGTTCTATCATTATGTGCATAATATATATGTATGGTAATGTTGTATTTGAAAGGGTTGGAAATATTTTGACCATAAAAGAGTTTAAAGGGAGACTAGCTGATAACAACATAAAGGATGGATATGGAGATTAACAAGGTGTCCACTCATTTAAATGTAAATGGACAAGGCAATTGTTGAAAATATGTACATACATATGCATATGCATGCATATGTTGATTCCTAGTTATGTTAATACCATTTCTCAAACAACATACTAAAATTCAACTTCATACATCATATGCATATAGGCATATGTATATGCATATTGCATATATGTATATGCATATTGCGTATATGCATATGCATATGCATATCAAACAATGGTAAATAGTGTAACAAAAAATTCATACATGTAAGATTGAGTGTAATTGATGAACAAACTAACCATGCATCTAATTTAAATGTAAATGGAGAAGGAAATTGCTGACAGTATGCACATGCATATGCATGTGCACATGTGTATGCACATGCACATGCACATGAATATGCATATGCACATGCACATGAATATGCATATATGTATGTTGACTCCAACTTATGTTAATACTATTTATCAAACAACATACTAGAATTTAACTTCATACAACAATTGTATATATGCATATACATATTTGCATATATGCAATATGCATATTTGCATATATGCAATATGCATATAAATAGATTCAATATGCATATGCATATTTAACAATGGTACATAATGTAAGAATAGATGCATACATGTAAGTTTGATTGTAATTGAAGAAAAAACTAACCATATTTCTAATTGAGTAGATTCAAAATGAACAACATATCAAACAATTGTACATAATGTAAATAAACAAATTCATACATGTAGATTGAGTGTAATCAAGAACAAACTAAACATGCATCTAACTGTAACACCCCTTCATTTTGTGCTATGTTGAATAGACAATGTTTTCCCCATGTTATGCTTTGTTTCTAATAACTCTTGAATTAAGGTGTTTGTTTATTGTTTGATCGCTCTCTGTTAAGTGACGTGAATATTATAATTTGATGTGATTGTATTTTATTATGAGGTTATCATTATGGCATGTTTTAGATTAGCATAGTATGTACTTGAATTAATGATGCCTTGTGTTTTGATTATGTTAATGATGTAAGCTTTGTCAGTTATTGATACTGTATTGCTGAAGAGAACGGTATTGCATCACTCACTTGCGAGTGCCCTATGATTTCCGTGATTCTCTCTTCACGGTGTGAATAATTGATTATATGTATACATGTGCGACATTTGCTTGTTTGCAAGATTGCAGGTACCGGACATTAGCTTCACCTGGTTTCATAGGTCTGAGCGTGTCCACTACTCAACAGTAATATTGGGAGATAGTAACGGGTTACCTAGTCATACCTTTACCCTAGTACAGTGTGTCGTTAGTTTGAATTTGGTCTTAGATTTATCATTGTTCTAGTATTTTATTCTTGTGCAAATTTAATGTAGTAGATTAAATGTGTATTTAATTTTAAATATTTAATTAAATGAATTATTGTTGTGAGGGCTTTAGAATAAATAAATAAATAAATTTTGGTTATGTTGATTGAGTAAATTTTATTATTGAAAATAAATGAGAATTAAATAAGTAAAAATATTTAAATTGGTTGCAATTAGTAAATTGTATTATTATATTTAAATGCATGTGAATGGAAAATATCTAAATTGTTGAGGGAAAATATATTTTAGATATTTTGTTTAAGATAACTGAGAGTTAGAAATTTGTGATCTAATTGTTGAAAATTCATTCACGGAGAGGATTTTAGGAAAAAAAAATAAAAGAAAAGAAAGTTGTTTCACGAAAAAAAATTGAGGATGGGTTGTGAAAAATTGGTGAGGAAATGGTGGATCTCTCAGAGGAAATTGTTTTAAAATTATTTTGTTGTAGAATTCTTGGCTGTGTTTGTTGTTGCGACTTCTCGAAGGAGACAGTTGCATTGAAAAAAGCTTTGGCTACATTGAGAATTGAAATTATAGAGAAGCTCGGCAACATTTTCTTGAGGCAACATTCTTTTGTAACAGGTTCTTTATTGTTTTTGTGAAATTTGAAATTAAAAAGTTATTTTATTGCTGTAATGCAAATTGGAAATGTTTTATGAAATTATTTTTCAATACTGTAGAAGTTTTTGTTTCTTTCTTTTAAAAGATTGCCGTGAAAATGAAACCTCTGTAAAAAATAATTAAATCCTCTTTGTAATTTGTTTATTCGAAATAGATTTATACAGGATGAAATTATAGTGGAATTATTGAACCTCTGTTGAATTTAAATCAAAATTTAGAAACCTCTTCCTGTGAAAACATAATTTGTTCTTCTGTAGAAAGTGGTAAATTACCGTAAAGATTTAAATCCTTGTAAGGAATGATTTTAAACAATAGAAAATACAAATAAAAGTATTTGAGGAATTAGAAAAACCTCTGTAAGATTGAGGATGAAATCCTTTGATAGATTTAAAAAAAATTGGAAACCTCTGGTAATTTGAAACTCAAAACAACAGAGAGAGTGTGTTACTAAATTAATCATAACGCAAAATTTACTAATTGGGTAGGGCTGAATTTTTTATATGTTTAAGACGACTTGATTGCGCACCTTTAGTAAATTTTTTAAAGAAACTCAGATCTGAAAACAAAAGTTATTAAAGTTGCAACATACAGAATTTATGATTAGGGTTGTCTGAAAATTGTTAATTTATATATATATATATATTTGTTTAAAAATATATATTGAAATATTGCATATAATTTTAGAGTATTTAAAATATATTTAAATGTATTTTTAAATAGGTGCATGCACATGCACAATTTGATATTTTAAAATAAACGTTGGAAAATAATAATTAGATTATATAATTAGAATATATAATTATTTATTTAAAAGAAATATTATATCATTAATTAATGCATACCATGCACAAGTAGGTGTTTTATAATAAGATGATTTTATTAAAAGGATTAAGATTTCTATTTATATTTGTTTGTGAAATTTGAATTAACAATTAGTTTTAATTTCCTTATGATTTGTAAACAGAAGTATTTATATATTAATAAAAGCATGTAAATGCATGGGTTAATAAAATCTTAAAATAAAAAGACTTAGGAGTGAAAGTTGATTTGTATTTAAATAGATATTGATTCAATTTGGATTTAGGAAATCCGAATATTAGATTATTTAAGTGCCTGAATTATTTTAAATTGTATTATTTTCTATTCACATTTGCGGGCAATTTGAATTGAATATTATGAGTAATTGTCAAACTCGAAGTTAAGTAGTTGGTTTAATTCGTTGTGGATTTATTGGATTTAGGAAATCTTAATGGTCATTTATTTAATTACTTGAGTGGCTTCTTATTGTTGTGTATTCTTCTATAATTGTGTATTGGGCATTGGGGATATTTGTTGTCAAGAAAATTATAAGTCTTCCAGAGATTGTAAAATTGTGAGAGGGTTATTGTATCTTTTGTTCGCCTTTTTGAGATTTTTCTTGGGTAGTGCACGTTTTTTTTTGGGTTTCAGTATTTAACATCCGTAGGGATGTGTGAATTAGTTTGAACACCTGATTACTATAAACGGGTTGTGTGATTGGATTTGAGCACCCGGTTATTACGAATAGGATGTGTTGTTCTTTGCAAAACCGTTGATATTTGTTATCGTATTTTGTGCATTGTCTACCCTTGGGTTGTGGAATATGTTATTGTGTTGTCGATAGGGGAATGGCTTTCAACGGGGGCCGGGACACAAAGGGGTCCCAGAATAACTCGTGTGAAAGTCAGTTTAATCAGTGAAAATTAAATAACCTTTATTAGGGATGGAGTAGCTTAATATTTAATCAAATAATTTAGCCTCGCTCATTGGCTCAAGGGCTAGTATGAGACTTGAGATGAGTCGGGAAGGCCTGGAATGGCAAGATCGTTATCTTATCTTCTCGAAAGATAATCGATTCCGCACTGGTGTGCATGTGGGGCCGGAATCATGAGAGGTTACCAGGATAACCCTAGAGGGGGGCCGGGACCTAGGAAGATTTCCTTTGGATAACCAATGCAACATTTGTGATGACACTCCTCCTATGACAACGGTCGATTTTTATTATACAGTGGATGTATTTAATTCAGTGGTTCTGGAAGCAATGTAACCTTATGTTTTGTGTCTTTTTGGTATAGTGTTATTTTGTGTTTACTGGTACAGTGTTGTTTTGCATTTACTAATACAGTGTGGTCTTGTATATTACTTGTGTCTAGAGGTAATAGGTTTGTCTTGGTTACCTGTTACTATCTCCTAGCACGAGGGCTGGGCCTACGGGTACCAGATGGTTGGGTGGCGTGCATCTTACATTGTTGAGTTTCTCTTCCTGTTCGTGATGGCGAGATCTTCTTGTTCGAGGAGCTCATGTGGTTCTCTGGAGTTGTTCTTCTCCTTCTTCATTGTAACTGTGGATCTATGTGTATAATTGTAATACCTCATTTGTATCGAGGTGAACCTTTGTGATGTAATTGTAATAGTATTTATGATCTATTCATTATTGGATTTAATGGTGTTGTATATGTGGAAATATGTTTAATACATTTCTATGTGTTAGATTTATCTTGAAATGGTTTAATGCTTTGTTGAAAGTTGTATTTTGAGTTTAATATTCATATGCTATGGTTGGTTAAATTTTATAAGTAATGGTGTTCACATGTAGACGCGTTGTGTAGCCTAGAGGATGTATGTGGCTAGAGTAGGTTACTTTACTTGTCTTGTTTTAACTTTAAAAAAAAAATTAGTTGTGCTTCCGCAATATTGCATCATCCTCTAGGTTGCGGGACGGGGTTTTACATGTGACTAAGTGAGCTCAAGTAAGGGCCATGTAAAACAATAGAAAGGCCAAGTCGAGGCCAGAAACAAAGTCCTCATTTTAGTTATAACATGTGGATTCTCTTGGTTTGGTTAAAGATTCTATGATCTTTGTTGTTCTTAAATCTAGCCCACTTCCCATCCCCATTCCCCCTAGTGTCATGGATACCAAGACCAAACACTTGTCTATGAGAATACTATTACCATCACTTAGTTCAATCAAGCTTGGATGAGAGGAATTTTAATTAAAAATGGATGAATGTCAGGGATCTTATTCAGAGGAACTTAAACTAGATGTTGAGGACTTCTTTATCTTGAAAGATCATAGTACTAACTTTATGTTCAAACCTCATACTTTCTTTCCTGGGATTTCCTCTACTTCCCCCCAAATGATGGTCATGTTGTCAATATGGCCTCTTGGGGTTATAATTGTCTAAAGAAATATAAGGATGAGATTAAAGAAACTGTCTATAAATAACAAAAGTAGGTTAGGGTTTTGTCTTCTAAGAATGAGTAATGAGAAAGTTTCTCTATAGAATTCCTATTCTCCTGAATATTTTCCTAAGTTTGATGACTTCAAACTGGATGTTGATAGTCTACAACAAATTTATGACCTTGTGTCTATGACATATGTAACTGGGGTCATCATGCAATAGAAAGTCTGCACAACCTCAACCTACATTTGGTTAATTATCCTTTTATCCTAATTGTAAGCCTAAGCCTAAGTCTAATCTTAACCATAATTATATTTGTAGACACCCAAATTTGATCACTCCCATATGATCAAATTTACCTCTTTATTCATCAATTCTGTCAATATTAATTTATTTAATTAATATTGTGCTTCCCACATAAGACTCTTAAAGTGTTTAATTTAATAATTAAATACTTTATTTGGTGCCTTTATCTTCTCTAAATTAAATAAATACACCAATTTATTTAATTTAGTCATCCTAATCTATTGAATTAAAATCAATTTAAAATTCTTCTTTTCTCACTCCTTGTCACAACCTCCATAATCCATCTCTAATATGAATTAATTTAATTAATTCATATTTAGGGTGTGCATCCTCTTAATCAAGGATTAATGTCACATCCTCCTACATTTTCCACTTGTCTCTAATCTTTCATTAATTATCATAATCAAGTATTTGCACAACTTTAATCAAAGTCATTAACCATTTTTAGCACCACTTTTTAGTCAATTCTTCCATTTTTTCCTTTTTGGACATTGACCCTCTTTCCCATGAGAATTTTTAATTCTCATTTATTCATCCTATGTCTCTCTCCTCCCCATGTGAAATTTTAATTCACATTTTGTCTTTCCAAGGCTTCTAGAATATTTGACATGTCACCTCATGCACATGTGACCAATTCCCACCTTTTTGGAGACCCTCTCTTATCCTTTAGACTCTCTTAAGAATGTGAATTTTTAATTCACATTTATATTTTCAGCCACCTCTCCTTTTCCCATGGAGATTTTTGAGGAATTCCAAAATTCCTTAAATGTCCCTTTCATTCTCACTTGGGGACAACAAATTCCTTTTTGAGGAGATCTTCTCACTCCCCAAGGTACTTGGAAGGTACTTGTCCTTCTTCCACCTCATGTACCTTTTGGCCACCTCATTTACACCTCACCTCCTCTTAGCCACTTCACCATCCACATGTCAAGATGTGAGGGCTTGTGAGTTCTCAACCCACCATAGCCCTTCATCTTGACCTTGTTGGATCAATCTCAACCGTTGAATTCTCTAGAGAATTCAAATTCTCCTATAAATACCCCCTCCTCAAGGGCATTTAAAACACTTAGCCATTTTATAACTACATGCTGCCATTTTGTGCACTCATCTAACCTTCAATTACATTCACTTGCATTTACATCCAAGCACATAGTCAATTTCTCCACTTAGCCACATCAAGAGCCATCAAGGAGCATACATATCAATCCAAATCAAGGGCCAACCAAGGAGTTTCAGCTGCAAGGAGGAAGGTATAATCATTTATCTTCATTTAACATTTTCCTCTTTGTATTTTCAAATTCCTTAGGCTAATCTTGAGGTGTTTCATTATGTTTTCTATTGCATTTTAATTCTTTGGGTGTTGTCACAATAGTGGTTTACAATTCTGAGGAGAATGATTTTAAAATTTGAAATCACATATTTTTAAAAAAAAAATATAATGATTTAAGCCTTAAAAGGATTCCATTTAAGGATTCAATTGAAGAGGAGTTTGATCAAATCACCTTAGATCAAACCCCTTGGATAGAACTTTCAGCTAGTTTTAAACCATACCTATAAATATATGTCTCATTTACACTATCAAAATCTTTGATAAAAATCACTTTGATTTAACTTTTGGGGATCAAATGAATTCATTTAAAATTTATTTCAAATGATTATGGTGATCCTCGAACAAGCTATCAATGAATATAATTTTAATATGTTTTGGTTTTGTTATGTATTTGTTTTTTAAGTTTTATTAAACATAGGTTTTTCATCAAAAATAAATTTATTTGTTCTTCACATGTGGAAAAATAGAATATTATCAAAAAAATAAAATAAAAAATATGAGTGCACCAAATATTGAAGTCGTTGATCCAATAATATTTTTTTTTTTTTTTTGACATATACAAAAAAGTTGCACTTTATACGGTCACGCTGTGTCTAAATTGTAATTCATTTGACTTTGAAACTTGATTAAGGAAAAAATATTCAATAAAAAACTATCTAACCAAGTGGAAGCACTAGATATCAAAGTTAAAATCTAGAATTTGAAAGAATTAGAGTTTATCCTTCATGGAAAAAAAGTTATCTAGATTATCTGATTATTGTCACTTTTTAAAATGTGGTACTACGAAAAAAATCAGATTTTAGGTAGGAGATGGAAAAAGAAGTGCAATTTGATTCCAAAATTTTTAAAAATATTTTTAGAATTCTGAGACAAAAATTTGATGAGACTCTAGTTTTCACCATCTTGAATTCCTCATGGTTTATGCCCGCTATAGATGTAGCATCAAATGTGAGGATTTAGTTAAAAATAATAATTTGAGTGTCAGATTTGGCCAAAATTGTAAACCACTAATATGGGATCACCACAACACAGAATAGGTTAAACATCTTGATATCACAATAACCTTAAATCTAATCCTAATTTTAATTCGAAACCAAACTCTAATTTTAACCCTAACATAAAGATAAATTTTCGAAGTGTGATTAAGGGGAACATTATTTATGTTTTCATTACCCTTATTCTAACATTAATTTGAAATCTAATTCTAACTCTATCCTAACCCTAACTCTAATCATATCTATAATTCTATCAATTAAACTAGTTAACCCTATTTCTAAACCTAATCATAATTATAATGATTTTAGAATTATAATTATTAATAATAATTAAGACTCTAGAATTATAATTTAATTAATTTGTTAAAATAATATTATAATTAATTATTTGATTATAAAAATTCTCACAACTAATTATTTAATTAAACATTTAAAATAATTATTAAACAAGATATGGTTATAATATAATTGATTAAAACATCTATAGTTATTTTTATAATTATTTTAAATTTTAAAATAATAATTAATAAATTATATTTATATTTATATATTCTAACCCTAAAGTTAAATAATTAAATAATTTTAATTCTAATTCTAAATTACTAAAATATTTAATTGTATTTTAGTGAACTATAACCCTAATCATAATTTAATTAAAAAATTATATTATTATAATTGTAAATTAATCTATATAATTATAATTATAATAAACTTAATTCTCAACCTAATTCTTAATTATTAATATTTTCAAATTAGATTATTTTGATTATATTTATGTAATATTAATTATAACACTCACCTTAATAAACAATTTTTAGCATTATTATTGCACACCCTGCAATTATATGGAAATCAACTTAACTAAAATACTTAAGGTATATCATAAATTTTATTTCTATGAAAATTTGCTAATACATTATGTAAATTTATGTATTAAAGCAAAAAAAAAATTTAACTAGTGTATCATTTTCATTAGTTCGCCTACAAACCCTCCTTAACCTTGCTTAATTGATTTTCTTTGGAATAATTTGAGGTTCACTTTTCAAGAGATGAGGGAAAAAAATTCAAAACTTAAAAAAGTAAAAAATCAAACATTTTACTTTAAGAAAAATTAAATATAATGAAATTAACATTGTTGTGGAAAATATCTTAATATTATATTATAAAACCATATTATTATCTTATATCATTATTAATAATAATTTATTTATTGACAAATAGAAAATTTACAACTAATCTCTCATGACTCACCAATTCTCTTCAAAGTATAAAATTTGTAATTTCACAGTAACACCATTTACATTGACAATTAAATTGATTTGAATTCACACAAGCTTCATAGTGAAAAATTGTTTTATTTCTTCAAATTGGAAATTTCCATGCTATGCTTCAAGGTATCTTCTGCATACACAAGCTCAATTCACTATCATTTAAAATCTACACACTAATTTAATTTATGCACCCCTTCTTCCTTTCTCAAATTTTTCTTCAACGCAGCCCTAAGTCTTTTCCCTACACTGTCTTCAGTCTCTAAATCTGCATTCTTATGCCATTAAATTTATGTTGTTATATTACAACATCCTCTTTGTATCTGGCACAACTTTTCCACTCAAAACATATGGTACGCAGCCTCTTTCTACACTTATCTTTGCATTTTATTTCAAATAGGAAACCCTCTCAATCTTCTCAACCTCTACTTGATATCAACAATTTATAAGCGGGTGATCCCATAGTAGTGGTTTTCAATTTTTGGCCAAACTGGACACTGAAATTATTATTTTTAACTAAATCTTCACATTCAGTCACCTATAGCGGCTAAACTGTGAGGAATTTGAAGATAGTGCAAACTAGAGTCTCATGTCAGGAATTTTGTCACCTTAGATTCTAAAAATATTTTTTTCAAAATTTTTGGAATCAAATTTCACTTCTTTTTCCATCTCTCCACGAAAATTGATTTTTTTCTGAAAACAACATTTTAAAAGTGTACACAGGTATAGCATAACTTTTTCCATGAAGGATAAAATTCACAATTCTTTGAAATTTAGATTTTTAACTCTGATATCTAGTGCTTCCACTTGGTAGATCTTTTTATAGTGAATATTTTTTCTTAATCAAGGTTTCAAATTCAAACAAATTACAATTTGGACAGTAGCGACCATATAGCAGTAACTTTTTTTTTGTATATGTCAAAATTTAATTTAATTTTTTTGTTGGATCAAGGACTTCAATATCTAGTGCAATCATGTTTTTAAATTTTTTTTTTTGATAATCTTCTATTTTTCCACATGTGAAGAACAAAGAAATTCATTTTAGATGAAAAACCTATGTTTAATAAAACTTAAAAACAAATGCATAACAAAGGCAAACATATTAAAATTATATTCATTGGATAGCTTGTTCTAAGGAATACCATAATAATTTAAAATAAATTTTAAATGAATTAATTTGATCCCCAAAGCTAAATCAAAAGTGATTTTTTTATGACATTTTGATAGGTGTAAAGGAGACACATTTATAGGTATGGTTTAAAACTAGCGAGGAGGTTCTATCGAGAGGGTTTTGATCTAAAGGTGATTTGATCAAACCCTCTTCAATTTAGAATCTTCCGTGAAATTTTAAGGCTTAGCAAATGATTATATTTTTCTAAAAATATGTGATTTAGCTAAAATTAGTTCCTCTCGGGGAATTGTAAACCACTATTATGATACTTTAAAACCTCAATTTATAATTTTATGCTTCTCTTTATCTTTGTCTCCTAGTTTTGAATTTTGGGGAAATGTTTGAACATGGTTGCAACAACCAAAACTATGGAGAAAAATTGGAGCTATTTTAAATCTATCTTTCCGGTATAAACATTATACTGATTTGGCTTTTAAAATGGAATGATCATTGAAAATTAGACTATTTTAAATCTGTCTTTCCATTATAAACATTGATGCTGATTTGGCTTTTAAAATTGAATGTTATTAAATAACTTCTAGCTTCCAAATTTCATGTTGGCACAACAAAATCATGGAATGTTTTGCAAACACAAAACACACCCTCGAACTAGATGCTCTTCCATCAATTTATTATTATTATTAATTATTTTAAGAAATTAAATTTTATGCTATTTTATTATTATATATTATATTGATATAATTTACTTTAATTTATATTATATTTATTTTATTCACAAATAATTAAAATTAATGTTATACTTGTTTTTTTTTTTTGTGTTCTAAATTGAGTCTTAATGATTGTAATGCCCCACCATGCAACCCTAGAGGAAGCTGCAATTCATTGGTTAAATGCACCAATTTTTTTTTGTTTAAGTACAAATAACATGTAAGATGAATACACATTGCCAACAACCTCTAAGGCCACGAGACAAAGATTACTTTAAAACCCAAACAACAACAAACATTAATATAAACCAAAACATTAATCACTTAAGGAAATGAGACAACATACATTCCATACAAGATAACTTACAATGAAGGATAAGAAATACCAAAAGATTTCAATTAACAATATTTAAACAATAAGATTACAACACTCATTCCCCAAATGAGGTAATTCCAACAAAATGATTACATATTACAAATTCCACCTCAATAACAACTGAGGGGTAATAAAATACAATAAGAACTGAGAGAACAAGGCATGAGAAGAAACTGATTCCCACGAGCTCTTCAACTGGAAATCACGACCACACAAACAAGAAGAAGAACCAACGGATTAAGATGCACGCCACCCGACCATGTGGAATCCAAAAGGTTTCACTCCCTCCGTGCTAGGAGATAGTAACCAGGAATTCCTACACAAGACCATCTACCACTAGACACGGGCCACACAAAACTGATACAAAATAAATACAAGACCTCATCACATGACTGAACGGTCATACGTACAACTCTAGGTACGACTCACACAACATTGTCAAATGTTACATTGCTTCCAGACATAGAATAGATCAAGAGTGTCACAAATATCAAATACAAACTGCTGACTTAGGAAGAGTGTCATTGCATAGCTCGTCAAGGGATATCCTTTGGGAATCTTCCTAGGCCCCGACCCCCACTCCACGGGTTATCTTGGTAGCCTCTATCGCATTCCTGGCACCCATGCTTACTCATGCAGAACCAAATACCTCTCGTGAAGACAAGATAGATGATCTTTCCATTCCAGGCCTTCCCGTCTCATCCCAAGTCTACAACAAGCCCTTGGGTCCATGAGCGAGGCATACTTAATCTTATTTAATGTTTGATGCATCCTAAACTTCTAAAAGTTTAATTTAGTTATCACTGAATTAACCAACTTGCAAAGGGTTATCCTGGCACCACTTTGTGCGCCAGCGCCCATTGCAAGCCACTCTCCTAAGACAACTCACATGGTTAAAACCACAATAAGTAACAAGATAACACGACCTCTCCAATTCAAGGAGGTAACAATTCAAGAACTCACTCCAACATGGAAAACCACAAGGTTAAGACTCTCTCCAACACTGAAGGCAACAAGGTCAAAACCCTCTCCAAACACTAGAGGTAAACAAGGTCACATAATCCACTCCATACACTAGAGGAAAAAACAAAATACAAAATACCACTCCGTCCAAAGGAGGTATAAACACATGACCCTCTCCTATTCCCAAGGAGGCACAAATTGAACCTCTACACAAAACATCTCACTCTAAAGAACTTCTCTGGAAAACTTACATAGACCCGACCCCATATGCCTGACAAGGAAAAATAAAAGGACCATGGTATAAAAGCATACCAGGCAATTCAATGTCTACTGTTAGGGTTTCCTAAACCCAGTCAATCACATTTTTTCAATCTTGCATTTACTCAATCAAATACATCAAATTCACTTTTCAACATTGAAGTATTTACAACCCAATCATTTACTCTAAAATTTACAAGTAACTTCTCTAATCAAAGCATTCAAATAAATACCATCATTCGACTAAAATAAGAACGACTAAAATATTCAATCATTTCACTAGTATCACAATCATATACTATAAATGAAACCATTCGTTTATCAAAGCACTTAGATTAAATAATAAGTCAATCAATTACATCACGCAAGAATTAAATAAATAATGGACCTTATCTGCACAACTCAATAGTAACTCAAAGCACGTTGACAACTCAAAGGGATTCAAACCAATAGTATATTTCGTTTTCCCAATTACATTGATTAATAAAATCAACCTTTGAAAATGAAAACACTTGATCATTTAAAATCTACCCTTTTTAAAATAAAATCTTGCCTATTGAGATTCAACATTCGAAATAATTCATTTGAATATAAAAATCTTCCTTTGCTCCTATTACGTAACCAAAAGTCATCTTAGGATAATCTATCTTTAAATCTATCCTTTTAACTTCATTTGTCTCAATTCCCACAATAACCAAAATCAAATTATAATTAAGTCAAACATTTGATAAGTAAAGACATCTGACTAAAATAATCATGCATTAACTCTAAGTTCCACCATTATGTTCCATAATCAAACAATTTAATTATTAAAATATCTGAGTAAAATAAATCTTCCATTATCTCTTAGTTTCACAATTAAATTCCATATTCAAACGATTTTAATAAATAAGGTCATTTGATTGAATTACGTCAATCATTAACTCTCCATTTAACAATTATCTTCAAAATCGGGGTATTTTAATCAAGTCACTTAATCTATATTTCAGCACAAGATAAATAAATTAATCAAAATCAAACTCAATATTTCAATTAAAACATTGATCATTCGTTAATTACATTTCCTCTTAATCCCTGCGATAATCATTTTAGATTAAGTCCTATTTAATAATTTAAACCCCATTAATTAAAATATAACTAATACTTTCATATATTTTAATTAATCATATTTTATCCCTCATTATTTACATAAACAAAATATGTCCTTAATATACATTTAAATAATAGCTTAAAATAACTTCTTTTGAAATACCAATTTCCTTCTTTTATAATAACCACGTAATCATTTAAATTTCCAATTTACTATTTAACATTATTTTAATATGCCAAATAAAATATCATTTTATTTGCATATAAATCAATTATTTAAAAGTAAATTTAAACTTCCCATTTAAATTCCATTTTTACCACTTAAAGCGAAAAAGTGAAACATTAAATATAATATATACACTTTATATATATCATATATTTTAAAATCCCATTAATTAATATATATTCATTAAATATATATTAATATCTATATTTAACAAAAAAATTAATAAATATATAATATAAAATAAAATTTAATAAAATTAGAAAGTTTTAATAAAACAAACTTTATATTTTAAAAGTAAAAAGGCCTTTGGCCTTTGGCTGCATTGCAGCCCCTACAGGGGGCGCGCCCCTGTGTGGCTGCTACGTAGCCTCACATAGGGGATGCAACCCCTGTGTGGCTGCTTTGTAGCCCCCCCACCATCCATGGGGAGCACTGCACAGCCAACGCCCCCATGGATGGGGGTGGCTGTGGGCAGCTCCACCAAAAACAAAATAAATTTTATTTTTTTATTTTTAATTTGATTAATTTCGCCCAAAAAATGAAAATAAACAAAATTAAAATTAAACCCTGTGGTAAAAACCAGAACGAAAATCACAATCTATTTTGTAAAATAAGTAATTCTTTTAAATACCAAAACCTCTCATTCAAAGCTGGTAAATTTATATGCAAAATATAAATGAATCCAACACATTTCAAACAATTTTTATTGAGGAGAAAATTCAAGAAGAATTTTTCAAGCATAGCGAATTTTTCTGGGTTTTCTCCATTTTGTCAAATAAGTTAAATCTTTCCATTTAAATCCCTCTAAGTTTTGTGTTGATGGTTTTAAACAAATTTTTCATGGTTTTAATTGGATTTCCAAACAGCATATCAAAGATTTCTTAATAGCATGAAGAGGGTTTAATCTAGTTTTTTTTTTTTCAAAATGAACAAAGCAAGACAAGGAACCTGATTTTTCTCCAAGATTTGCAAATTCGAATGGAGCTTTCAAGAACCTTCAAATCCAGCTCAAGCAACTTTTAGTCTCCTTCCCAAATCGAAAACCAAGCCAAAAACAATTTTCCCAAATTGCAAGATTCAAAATTAATAAGGGCTCCTTTCCTCCAAAATAGGGTTTTTTCATTTTGGTCAAAGAAACCCTAAAATTCCCACTCACAAAATATAATTTAAAAACATGGGAATATATCTAATTTTTTACTTAAAAATCCAATTTCGAATTTTAATCTAACTTTATGCATTTTCCAAATTTCTCATAAAACATAAGCATTTCAAAATTACCAATAAATAATTTCCTCAACAATTTTTTTTTCAAAAGTGGAATTAAAACATATTGTCATTTAATTATTTATTTTAATTTAATCGTAACTTTTCAGACAAGATTTTAATTAAATCCTAAATATCTGATATAACTTTCATTTTCAATTTCATTTGAATCTAGATATACAATAATGCCAAAATCATTATTTCGTTTAATATATCACTATTAATCTAATTAATTAATAAACTAAATCTAGTTTATTAATTAATCAAATCAATCAATAATCCAATAATTATTTTATTAATTCCATCAAATAAATCAATAAAATAAATCACATTTCAACATTGCAACTCAACACTTTTAATCATCAATTAAACTACGCAAGTCATTTAATAAACTTTAAACTTGAAATTAAATAAACACTCAAGGGGAGACTGACCAAGTTAAAACAACTAACCCTGACGACAACCCAACAACACGCTATGACTAGGGTGATGACTTGGCTCAGAAAACCTAGCTACTATCTCCCAATAAAATTTTCGTTGGTAAATGGACATGCTCACACCTATGAAACCAGGTGGACTCGATGTCATATACCTGCAAACCTGCAACAAAGAACATGTCGAATGTGCAATATATATATGATATGATCAAACACACCGTGAAGAGGGAATCTCAGAATTGTAGGGCGCTCGCGATTGAGTGATACAATCCGTCCCCTTCACCAATACAGTATCCCTAAATGACGCATCTAACATCAATGATATGATCAATAGCATAAAACATCATTTAATCAGATATCTTCTAAGTTACTCCAAATCATGACATAAGGATAACATCAAAATAAGATCACATCAAATCAAAATATAACTTCACATCGTTTAACAATCACGATCACAAGTAATCAAGTCCCAAAGTCAAAGCATGTTCAGACACAATCATCACATCATGATATAACATGCGCATCACTAAACAGTTCATGATCAAATAATCACTAAGTTCAACAGTCACATCATAAGCATAATCAGACATACAAAGAACCTTGCCGATCCGAATATCCAAAACGGAGGAGTGTTACATCCTCCCCCCCAAGGGTTAGGCTTACTCCTGGAAACCTACAAACAAGAATAGGGATAGAACTCCCTGAAAGCCAACTAACACACTATCAACCTATACATTCAACATGGTGAAGCATCCCACCATCAAATCTCCACATCACATAGCCATAATAGTGCCCTATGCACCAATACACATCATAGAGAATCATCATAAAGCCGCACCTAATATAATATCATTTCAATGTTTACTCAAGGCAAGGTATGCAACATTATCATTTCAATGTTCATCTAACTTTTTGCATTTAAATCCAGGTACAATAGTTTAACGTCTATATGATCTCTTAAGTCTCAATAGTAAAGTTGGGGACTATAGGTCTCACCAACAAGATGCACCTATTATGCAATTATCATTATCATGCAGTTGTTTCACTAGTTCCTTCTCTCTAAACTTTTATTTGCTGCAAAATGATTTTTCTATTTATACTATACTTTTCTCATAATTATGAATGTAACTTGGGGACTTAGGTCCTTAACCCAAGGTTCAATCTAATAAAACAAACCTTCACAAATACAAAAACATTTCTCATAAGATGCAACATATCCTGGGTGTCAATACCCCACACACTCAAGGACAGGAATCTTCGTTAAACCAATGGAAAGAGAGAGAAGACAAGAGTTATATACATTTCTAACATAAGCATGAATGCAATCATGGTTTCATCATCACCCAATCACTTTCACACCAATGCATCAATCATATGAGAGCATGCACAAATCTTTATGAACTAACAACATGATCATTCATTTTCCTATTACCATATTTCATAATTTCCATAAAATATAACATGCAAAAGTAACTTCAAAACCACATAAGGGTCAATCATGCAATCACTTGCACAAAGAGGTAAAGTACAAGCAAAAATGCATCTGATACTTGCATGGAGAAGGAAACAACAAAATTCCAAAAGAGAATACACACCCAAGGAACTCCTTGATACCCTCAAGGTCAAACAGAGCTTTCAAAAACATGAGCATCATTCCTCCACAACACAAGACAAGGTTGGAAAATTCCACCCTCTAAAACGCCATACTAAGGCACTCAAGGCAAGAGGTCCTATGACTATCTCGCCCCGACAAGTACTTGGAACACACCCAACATTCACACTACAACCACACTCAAGAACCACTCAAGGGTTACCCCCTTTTACACAACAAAAGGGCCATGCACCAAGAAGGAGACCGATCATAACACACTTCTTGGTAGGTTCGTGGCCTAACCCTCACAAAAGCATTCAACAAAAGACATGCAAGGGTGGAAACAACAACAAAATTGATTGTTGTCCACCACACACAACACATCAAAATCACACACTACATAATCGTCCATAATGCATTCTTCCAATAGAAAGGATATCAGTGCATTGCGCACTACACCGAGGATCCTATCCTTCCCACTGGTTTCCTGCACCATTGGACCTATACCACTTAACGAAAAATTCTAGGAAAACAAGAGAAATCAACCCAAAATGAAAACACCACGAAAGAGAAAAAAAAACAACTAGGTCAATACAATGGGCTCATAGTGCCCAAAGTATAAACCTACACAACTTACAACATAATGGGTCCAACATAATCCTAGAGTTCCCAGTGTTTTAACCTAGGCTCTGATACCATGTGTAATGCCCCGCCATGCAACCCTAGAGGAAGTTGCAATTCACTACTTAAATGCACCGATTTTTTTTTTTAAGTGCAAATA
>VDFB02047438.1:0-19861 GCA_007258455.2 Sequoia sempervirens
TTATCAAATTACTGATTGAACGCTCTTTAAGAGATGTCTCACCTCTTTCCTGGCAACAATTCGTTGCTCAAAAGAGCTTGCAAATTCCACAACCCCCTAGGGTACTTAACCCATGGCCTCAGAAAAATAAAGAAATTGCATCTACTAGTAGAACAGGGCAGGGTTCATCTACTCCTGTAGCACCTGGTCCTACAGCTTTCACACCTGAATCCTCTGCTAGAGTACAAACTAGGTCTGCCACTAGGAGAGAGAAGGGTAAAACAAAGGCAGAAGGGTCCCCTGAATCTGACCCTCGTTCTCAGAAAAGGAAATGTCCTTCTCCTGTAGCATCATCCCCTGTAGCCGTCTCTCCTACAGCAACACCTGTTGCTATCACCAGTTCACCGTCATCCTCTGGTAGGGCAGAGCCCTCTGAGCAGACAAGAAAGAGGAAGGCTACTAGAACGCCTCATGTAGCCGCATCAGTACCAAGAAGAGTTTCCACAAGGAAACAATCTAAGACCTCCCCTGTTTCACCTCAACCAGAGGTTATTGTAATTTCAGAAGGGTCTGTTGAGTCTGAATTTAATGTTTCTCAGAACATGTCTGAAAATGCCGCACAGAGTCCATTTGTTCCTAAAGAGGAACAAGTTGAGACAATTGAAACAGGGCATAATGAGCAAGGGTTACCAAATCTTGATGACTTGGCTACCGCTGCTATGCAGTTTTCAGAGGAAGCACAACCTTCTCCACCACAGCAACCTGAATTTATCTTGCAGCAAGAGCAGGAATTGACTGAACAATTGAATGTGCCTAGTGAAGCTATATTTCACCCTACAACTTGTAAAGCCATTGTTGTGTATAAGAAGATGTTTTTAATTGAGTTTCTGGAATATGTTAAAGCTAATTGGGAACTAGTTACATTGCAAACCCTGACTTTCCGACACATAGCCTAGACTGACATGCAACAAAGTCTATGGGAAGTAGAAAGGAAGAAACTGAGAAAGGAAATTGAAAGTCAGAAACAGGAAATTGTTGAGTTGAAAACAAAAATGGATGAAATGTTAAAAGTAACTGGTCAGATTATGGAATGCAGACCACCACCTAGAATTTATGCTCTGTGCCTCAAAGAACAGTTCTTATGGTTCCAACTGATGAGAATTTACAGAAACCAAGATCCTATACTTCATACAGCCAAAGAATTTTATGAAGCATACCAGGCAGCCCCAAATTGGTTAAGAAATTCTCTGTGTGAATTCTATTTACATGGATTTTTAATTCCATTTGAAACAGAATGGAATCCTCTTTTGTATATTGGTGATATTCATTTAAGAGCATTTATGTCATGGGCAAAAAATGAGGAAAATTATGGCAGGCAGTGGGAAACATATGAGGAACCTGAGAAAACTGAGCCTGTTCCATTATGCTCTCAAAGTTCAAACCCCCATGCAATGTTGAAAGATTGGTTTGCTATGACATATGGCATTAATAATGTTACAGCCAGAGAGAAGATATTTGATATCAGGAAACAGGTATATGATGAATTTCAGGCACAACAATATTCGTTTTGGAGACTAGCATATACCAGAAGTGAGAAAAGATGGGAAAGATTAACTGTTGGATTAAGAAAATCAGAACCACACAGTTCCCTAAATTTCACAGCAGCTCTTAAAAGGTCAAACAAATACATACAATTGGGACTCTAAACTAGATTTGAACTGCATACATCGACATCTGCACTCTCCTTGCATTTTCAATGTGGCCCTCTATCCTCACCGCTACAAATCTTAATGATGATTTAGGAAATCGCTGCATGAAAGGTGCCAGATTCTCGTGAGGATTTTATTACGTGTTTAGGGAAATCCATCTCGTGAGTCAGCTGGAGCAAGCACTCCACTTCGAGAAACCACCATAGTGCTAATGCCGAGGACCAAAGATCACATAAGTGAAAGTGATGTTTCTTAAAATATGTTCATAAGTTTGGATATTATGATAAACTTTTAATATCTTTACTTTTGTTATTTGTGGCTGTTTAAACTATGTTGAAACCTTTTATGAGGATATCTTGTAGCAAAATACTTTCATATTCCTATAGCTTATTGTGTTGACTTGATTACATTTATTGCCCCGTTGACTCCCTAAATGACTGGTATATCGCATACAGTTTTTGAATGATGAAATAGATTTAAATGTGTGATTAATGAATAGATATTGTGTATGTGCCATACTCTTTCTTTTGCACTTGTTACCTTTTGTTTCGTAGGTTGTTGAAGAATGATCGAGTCAAGCGCGGCCGATCTCGGCCTTGTAGTAAAGTCCATTTCCTGCATGACTTCGAGGAAGCTCCGATGAAGACTCTTTGACCGAAGCCGTTGGGAAAGATTTTTAATGACAGTCAATTTGGAAAGAGTGGAGCGCTAGATTTTCTCTGGATTGGGTTGAACACATAAATTCATTTATGAAGTTTGTTCCTTGATTGGGGATACACTTTACTTCCATGTCTTTCTTTGATAGGGTTAGTTAGTTAGTTGCTCTCCTGATTTAAAAATAAGGTTCTCCTCCTGCGCGAGTGAGACGATAGTTAGAGTAAGATAGAAGATAGCAGATATCATGTAAGAATCAGTATGATAATGAAAAGCAGAATCTGCTTGACAAGAGACAGAGTTTGTTGTTAGTTTCCATTTCAACAAAGCAATGTATACCATTCTGTTTTCATGAATAAAGCTTGATGAAGTTCTGAGTTCAGCATCTGTGTAATCAGTAGATGCTTGCTAAGGGGGCCCACTTAGTAAGTATCTGTAGCTAGTTAGTTAGTTGTTTTTCCTGTTGATCTTTAGTTAGCTCTCATCTTTGAAGTTTTCATACAAACTCAGTCTTATATTGCTCCTGCAGCATAGAGAACCCATCCCTGTGCCTGTTCCTGCAGCATAAGGCCAGTTCATGGTTTGTGTTTCAGTCGTAGTCGTTATGGTTTCTGTTTTAATCAAATCATAGTTGAGTTAAAGAGTTTTGCATTACCTTCCTGTGGCGTAGATAGAATTCCTTTCAGAATTATGTTTTCTGCTAAGATTTGACCAAACTAGTTCTTAGTGCATATATTTTGTCGCTACCATTTAAAGTATACATCCCCTAGTTTGACAAGTAAATGAACTTCCACAGAGATGTTAGTCACTGTCGAATGTCCAATTCCCGAAAAGGTTCTCTTGTGATTTTCATATCCTTTTGTGGGCATGGCCACGCATAACATTCATAATTTCTAGTTTGGCCTAGGTTAAATAGAGCAATCCACCCATCATTGAGCTATATCTAGTTTGATTTTCCTTAGGAGAATCATCATTCTATGTTACCTTGCATCCGGTCACCATGGGAGTACCAACAAGCTTTGAATCTTCCATCCCAAATTTCTTCAGTAGCTCTCTCACATATTTGGCCTGAGATATGAATATCCCCTTGTCTAACTAGGTCACATTCAATCCTAGAAAGAACTTCATCTCTCCAATCATACTCATCTCAAATTCATCTTTCATCTCATTAGCAAACTTCATACATAGATTGTCATCTCCTCCAAAAATGATGTCATAAAAAAAGACTTCTATAATTAACTCTTTATCATGATCCAATTTGAAATATAAGTTTCTATCAACAGTACCTTTAGTGAATCCAAGCTTGAGTATGTATTTGTCCAATCTAGCATACCAAGCTTTGGGGGCTTGCTTTATTCCATATAGAGCTTTCTTCAAGCGATAATCCATATCTTCCTTATCAGTTAGCTGAAATCCATCTGGTTGTTCAATGTATACTTCTTCTAGTTCTCAATTCAAATATATTGACTTCACATCCATCTGATAGAATTTATAGTCCTTGTATGCAGCATAAGCAAGAAATAATCTAACATCTTCAGTTCTAGCAATAGGGAAAAGTGTTTCTTCAAAATCAACACCTTCCATCTGAGAATACCCTTTACATACTAGTCTTGCTTTATTTTGGACCACTTCACCTTGTTCATTCAGCTTGTTCCAAAACACCCATTTAGTACCAATCACATTTTTGTCTTTAGGTCTGGGAACCAGTATCCACATGTCATTCTTTTCAATTTGAGTTAGCTCTTCTTTCATAGCTTCCATCTAGTGTTCGTCTTGGTAGGCTTTAGTGACATTTTTAGGTTCAATCTTGGAAATCAGGTAGTACTCTTTTGCAATCTTTCTTCTACTTTGCAATCCTTTATTCTTATCTCCTATAATTTGGCTTTCAGAATGGTTTAGCTTTACATACCTTGGAGTTTTGGAATTTTCTTGAACTTCTGATTCTTTTGATCTTCCTTCACTTGCACTTGTCTCTGCTTTCTGACTTACTTGATTTACCAGAATGAATTGAGGTTGCTTTACCAGAACAACTGGAACATATGGCACAATTTGAAGTTAATTCTGTGTTTGAACATTCTTCCCTTTGTTTGTGTTTTCCTCATCTAAATCATATCCACAATATCTAGATGATTTGATAGAGTCCTCATCAACTCTAACATTTGCACTCTTAATCATATTTATTAGTATTTTATTATAGCATCGATAGGCCTTGCTTTTAGTAGAGTAACCTAAAAATATTCCTTCATTGCTTCTTGCATCAAAATTTCCTATATCATCATCTCTCTTGATATAACATTTTCTTCCAAAGATCTTGAAATATTTAACAGTAGGCTTGTAACCAAACCATAGCTCAAAAGGGGTCTTACCAGAATTTCCATTAAAACTTACCAGATTTAAAGTGTACACAGCAGTGCTTATAGATTCAATCCAATAGCTATGGGGGAAATTTCCTTCTATCATCATTTTTCTAGCAGCATCCAATTTTTTTCTATTATTTCTTTCTGAAACTCCATTCTATTGAGGGATTCGGGGGGTAGACAATTGTCTTTTGATTCCATGTTCTTCACAAAAAGAGTTGAACTCCTTGGAGGTGAACTCACCACCTTGTCAAATCTCAGACACTTGATTTTCAGACCTTTCTCATTTTCTATCATAGCCTTGAAACTTTTGAACTTTTCTAGTGCTTCACATTTTTCTCTTAAGAAGGAAACCCATATCATTCTAGAGTAATCATCAATAATCAACATAAAGTAACTTTATCCATGAATACTTCTGACTCTAGAGGGACCACAAAGGTTAGTATGTAGTAGCTCCAGCAAGTCATTTGAATGAAACTGTTTGCTTTAGAAGGAGACTCTAGTCTATTTACCCATCTAACACTCCTTACAAATTGTGTTAGCAAGCTTCACTAACTTAGGTAGATCTCTTACTACTTGAGTGGAACTTGCTTTGACAATGTTATCAAAATTTACATGACACAACCTCCTATGCCACAACCAACTTTCATCTATTTGAGCAATTAGACAACTCCCACTAGTAGTATTCAGGTGAAAAAAATTACCTTTGGTCTGTTTACCTATAGCAATCATATTGCCAAAACTTCCACGTATCTTGCATCTTCCATCTTTGAATTTTAGATCATAGGCTTTACCCACCATCTGTCCAACACTTAAAATATTGTGCCTCAAGCTTTCAACATAAAGATCATCATCAGTGTTATCCTTACCACCAAGAAAAATAGAACCTCTGCCATGAATCACACTAGCATTGTTGTCTCCAAATATTACAACACCACCATCATACTTCTCTAGACTTACAAATTTGTTTCTTTCACTAGTCATATGATGTGAGCATCCACTATCAATAACCCACTCATCCTTTTCTTCAACTCGAGTTGCAAGAGCTTTCTCATCTTTAGTAGATTCAGTAGCCACAAGACTATTTTCAATAGTAGAAATGAAAACCCATTCATCTTCATTTCCATTATCCTTATCAAACTCATCATCAGTCACTCCTTCAACAAAGTAGCATTTCTTTTAGAATCTAGACTTGTTAGGCTTAGTTCTAGGAACTCTTTTAGGACATCTTAATGCAAAATGACCTATTTTACTACATGAAAATTTTTTAATAGGTAACACTCCTTCATTCTTACCTTTTCCTCTGCCTTCTTTCTTTACAATCAATGCTTCAAATTCTTCTACCTCTCTTTCTTTATCTTCAAGCTATTTCAGTTCTTCATCATACTTGGATATCTTTCTGGAGCATTCTCCCAAACCATATCTTTGCTTGTTACTTCTGGATACAATAGGGCCTTGAATGTTGATTCAATTTTTAGAACAGATTCACCAAATTCACTTAATTCAAAATCAAAAAGCTTACCAACCAGTGTGTCTCTTGACATATTTGCTACTAATCTGAGCTCTTCAATAGCACAAGCTTTCACTTTGAAGGAGGGAGGAAAGGATCTGAGTATCTTAGCCACAATTTCATCCTCATCCATAGAACCACTGACACATGTAATACCCACCACTATTTCATTTACTCTTTGCATAAAAGTTATATTTTCATATTCACCCATCTTCAAATTCTCATAATTTCCTTTTAAACTATGTATCTTAGCCATCTTCACCTATGCATCTCCTTCATACAAATTTTCCAGCTTCATCCAAATCTCATGAGCTGTCTACAGTCCTACCACATTAGCCATCTCTGAATCTTTCAAAGCACTCACCAAAGCTTCAATAGCCCTAATATTGTTTTAAGCGTCTTTGATCTCATTAGTAGTGGAGGGACCATTCTAAGGAATAACATATGTATCTTTTGTAATCTTCCAGTAGGCTTCACCAATACACCTTAGGTGACATTGCATCTTGACTTTCCATAGTGAGTAGTGAGTTCCATCAAATCTTGGACTGTTGTTCTTGAATTTTGCCATCTCAAATCACGTCAAGCTTTTAGACTTCTTCAAAGGAACCTACTCTGATACCAATTGTTGGAAAAACAAGGACATACAAGTGAGAGGTGGGGTGAATTAGTTATCTCAGAATAATAAACTTTCCAAACTTAACTTAATCTCAAATCTGATGAATAAGCAATTAACCATAAATAATTAACACATCAGAGAGACAGAGAACACGAAGATTTTTACATGGAAACCCTGTTAGGGGAAAAACATGGTCGATGTTAGTCCAAAATATTATACCCTATTAAAAGTATAATGAAATCAATAGAGGGGAATGTACATGCATTTAGGCACACTGCCTAGAGCTCACTGCTCAATTACAAAAGGGGATCACTTCCCAAAAATATAGAAAATGATTAAAATCTAGAGGATATGAACTGAGAAAATACCTTCTGCACAAGCTGATTACAATTCTAATTAAGAACATAAAACTCCTTCACAAACTACTTCACACTTCGCTCGATCTTCTTCACACTCTGCTTTGTAATTGAATGATATTCACACATTCACACATAAGAGCACACCCAACACACGAAGCACCTTTTCCACACACTACATTGATGAAATAATCTCTCTTAAATATCCACTACATGGGATTTCATCAATAACTTAGTCAGTCAGGAAAATAAAACATATTTTCAATGTAGGCCCAAATTTACAAATAAATTTTTAATGCAAATCCACCAAGGTCGGCCACAACATAGTGGAGACCCAAATTAATATCTCCAACACAAAAATACTTCAATTAATTCCTCCTTGAAGATCCACAACATGCTACCACCAACATGTCGGCCACGAATAAGAAAAACTAGACATACGCAAGAAAAATTTATGACCACGAGCACACTATTCGAGCATAATCTAGAGACATCTAGAAATATCAAGAAACAATAGAGAAACATCCACAACAACTGATATTTCTAGAATCACACAAACTTTACTCAAGAACATTGGTAGGGACCATAGAAACACTATCAAACCACAACATGACCAAATCTATACGTAGACCTCTGAAACTTCTGGTACATGATCTAGATACACTCAGTAGAACACCCTTTAATCCACAACAACTGAACTTCAATGTAAAGAACAAGACGCCTTCATGACCTGCACAGTTCCACTTTGAACTTGGAACACTTTCTTTTACAATTTTCTTAATATCGTCGACATATATAGCCTCTAATACACCAAATGCTAATAATGTTGACATCAATGACAACCACATATTAGCAACACATCCACAACATCCAACAAAAAATTATTGTCAAATCATGTGGGTATCAGGATTTACTCCATTCCTAAAATATGGCACTGGTTTAAGCAAGGTAATTATACTACAATTGTGATGGCCAATTCAACAACTAATCACAAAATTTAAATCAATTTACTTATTAATATTATTGTGGGTGTGTGTGAGATTTAATGAATTACATTCTCTCTAGTTTGAGTTAGACACTGCCATGAAGGTCAGCCAAACCTTTAGGATATTGGGTCTTTTAAACAATTTAAGGAGAATCATCTTTGTACTTTGTGTTTGATGCCTAGACACAGCAGAATTTATCAACACATTGGTGGGATTACCCTCTCGAGTTTCATAGAGCCCAAAGTGTAGGGGAGAAATTGTTACATATCAAATCTCCCATGTGTTGGCCATTAACTTTGAATATTCTTAAGCATAGCAGTTGGCTACCCTTTAGAGGATTTAGGATTTTTCTAGAAAAAAGAACCAACAGTTCCAAAACTCTAGAGGGAGCCTTGGGAGCTAGATCTAGGTAGGGGTAGTTGAGTCGATATTTGTAGAGGGTCAAGGCTAGGCTTCCATTTTCAAAGGGAGAGATAGTTCTTGAAGTTTTTATCCAAACCCCATAGGCCTCCAATGAGAGTCATTATTAGATCTTCATGATTGATAAAACTAAAGAGAAACATACCATTGAAAATGGAACTAACACTACATCACCTTTAAGTATTCAATTTAAATCAATCTATTTTCACACTTGATCAATATTTGGTCTAAAGATAAAAACAAGTTTATATATGAATGTTAATCAAGAAAATAAGGTAGGGTTAAATGATGTCTATATATAAAAAATTGAGAATATTATGTATTATATTGGACAATATTTATCATCTCTAAAATGATAATAATATATATTTTGAGGTTTCTACTTTATTCAAAATTTCCCATAGTTTTGTAAATTTATAGAATTGATATTTTAAAAAAATCAATTTGAGGTGAACTTTATCTAGAATTTGAAATAAAAAAAACACACTAAAATAAAATAATTCAAGGGATTTTGTTTGGATAAAAAAATAATTTCCCACCTCCTTGGGTGAATGGGTTTGTTGGGTGAATCTAGAAGCCAAGAAAAATCCTTCTTTGCAATTTTCTTCAAGGAGAAATGGTAGATTTTTCCTTTCTAATAAAAAAATATTTCCATGTGCATTCTAGGTGAAATGTGTTTGAATAAAAAAGTTTCAAGAAAAAATTTCTTGCCTAAATATCCAATGTCCATGTATGCACCACATGGTTTTGGGTGAAAGACTTCTAGATGAATAAATTTCACTTGAAACCACTATGCTAGAAGCACTTTTATTGGGATGAACTATGAAAAATATTTAAATTTTTTCCATACACCATTGAATTAAATATTAAGCCATTTATTCCTATAAAAATATTGTTAAAATGGTAGAGAAAATATAGAAAACTGCATCAAACAATTATTACTTAATAAAACATAAAATAAATTTGATTAATGATTCATTAGATCATCTACAATGTTCATTGTAAATGCTTATAAAGCATTACATTCCCATGAATAACCACTCCAAATTTTCTTATAGGAATAACTCCCTAAAACTAACAACTAACTGTTAACTAATTTATTGTATGTAAACCTTAATTTCCTAACAACCTCCCTTTAATGTTTATGTAATAGAAAAATTAAAAAATGGAATAATCTATGAGTGTAAAGCTTAAATTCTTGACATGCCCCCTAAAGGTTTAGATTACAAAAAAGAAAAGAAAAATATTCTATCAACATTAACCTAAACTTCTTTGTCTAGAAAAATGGTCTGATTAGCCAACCCTACATCAACATCAACCCAATCTCCTTTGTCTAGGAAAATGTCTTGAGCATCAACCCAAACTCCTCATGTCTAGGTAAATGTTTTTATTATCCAACTCTACATCAACATCAACCCAAACTCTTGATGTCTGGGTAAATGTTTAGATTATCCAATGTTTACTTGTGAATCGAGACACAATCCACTATTCACAA
Source organism: Sequoia sempervirens (assembly GCA_007258455.2). NCBI lineage: Eukaryota > Viridiplantae > Streptophyta > Pinopsida > Cupressales > Cupressaceae > Sequoia > Sequoia sempervirens. Next base: position 10,083 of record VDFB02047438.1, read on the forward strand.
GAAAATCACTAACCGAATGTGAATCGAGACTCACTCCATTATCCATAGTAACACTCCTCCATTTGTAGATCGAGAATTACTCAATTATCCACAAATACACATCTACAAAATTATGGGTCAAGATAAACTCAATTATCTATAGATAGTTTGTGGATTCAACTATCCACAACTAAACTTAAAGTGCACCTTTTTATAATATAGTCTAGATTATCCTTGGAATTCCATACTTCTCCAATAATAATATTACTAGAATATTACAATTCCTTATAATCCCTTCTAAAAAAGATAAATCAATACTTATACCTCTCATAGATGCATAAAATATTTTTTACAAAATTTCAAATCATAAACACCTTAAAATTTCCTACCAAAACCCTTCCCTTATCACTCCATAAACCCACACTAAACAAAATCCAATCAAAACATTTCAACTTCAATACCACTTCAAAATAAAAGGAAAGGTAATAAATTTGTTAGCTAAACCTCCACACAAGCATGTAGAAACAAGATTTGTAGAGTTTTAACATCTCCAAATACACCGAAGTCTTTCTATAGTGTAGAAAAATGTAACCTTTTACATTTTCTAACTTGTTAGGGCCCTCCTTACTTAAATTGGACACAATATTTCCTTAATTTAGTGTTGCTAAATGTACCTCATTATATTTACACACTTACTTAGACCCTCTTAATTAATTGAGCTTAATTATTCCTTAATTGGAGCTTTAATTCATTTTCTAAGCCTATTTAATTACATTTTTTGAAGGTAAAACCTAACATTTCTTAATACCTAAACATAACACTTCATACTGAGCAATGTATATCCAATGTTTATAGACCTTGGACCCATTTTTCCATGGGTGAATGGGTCCTCCCTAAACCATAGGACCTAAATTTAAATTATGTTTTTGGCAGTATTTTAATTATTTTAAATATATAATTCAATGTTGGCTTGTGATATTTGAATTTCAAGAAACTAAGGATACATACCTATAAATACAAGGTTATTTTCCATGTTTCACCTAGAGTTTTTATGCAAGCATTTCTAAAGAAAATATTGTGATTAAAGGAATTCAAGAGAAGAAACGTTAGAAATTTATTGCAACATTCAAGATCCATCTATCGTGTCAAATTCTTCTTGCATCATGCATGTCTTTGGAGCTAACATTGTGATGTAGGTTTCATGATCAAATCAAGCATTCAAAGAATCATTTCAAGTAAGATTCAAGTGTCAAGATTCGCATCCATTGAAGTCATCTCATGCTAGTTGTAGACTTCCTAAGTCTCCATTATCAAGGTTTCAATCAAGGGTTTGTTGAGTGGTAACATAGCTTTGTTCATTCGTTGTTCCCTCTTTCATGTTTCATTTCAATTCAAGGTTTGATTACCAAACTTATTCACCCAATTTACAAACATTTTTCTCTCTTGTATGTGTAATTGCAAATTTAGGTTGAAAAAGGCTTGAAGACCCTTTTGAAGAGTAAGATTTACAAAGTTGTAAAAGTTGCAAAAGTTGCCAAAATTGTTGTCTTCTCATGGAAACTAAGATCCTAAAGTCATTTCTGACATTTTGACTATGAAACCTAGAAAAATTGGAAGACTCAGATCTACATCAGAGGCTCCTAAAATCTATAGAAAAACCTTGCACTTGGACCCATTTTCCTATGGGAAAATGAGTCCTAGATTTGCTTCTAAAAATGAAAATTTGGTAACTAGTACACATGTTTCTCCCCTTATTTCATTTGTAATTTGATTTATGGATCTATCAGTATTGAGCTTAATATTGTTGTTTCAAGTGTTAGATTGCACTTTGGTGTTGATTTTCTATTTTTAGTTTTTCTCCTTAAAGTGTTGTTTGACCTTGACCCTTTAATCATACGAAAATATAAAGATTCCCACTTTGACTTGATTCATGTAAGGGTTGATAATAAATTCACTATGTGGATCTCATTTCCTAATGAAATAAAGGAAGATAGGTTTTGTCAACCCCAAAACCTATATTTTTTCATTTTTTTTATTTTTGTGAACCCGATGAACATTTGAACATTATACCTTTACTGATTGTGAGTCCATTTTCATCCCTAGATCTAGATGTTACATTCATTTGCATTGAATTGCACTGATTTTCATCTCATTTAGGGCTCTTAACTTCAATTATTTTGCATCTCATTTAGGGTTTTAGGTTTGCATTTTCACATTTTTTAAAATTTAGAAAATTCAAAAATATCAGTCATTTTACATAGTGTTTACATACCATTGCATCATCATTCATTTACATTTGAAAATTGAATAAAAATTGAATTTCAAATTAGGTCTCTTAGTTTGTCATTTAGCACTATTTTTCATTTGAATTTAGACTTAATATTATAAAAAAACTAAAACTGTAACCACCCGTCTCAGTCCAAAATATGAAAAACTATTAGAATCAACTCAGAAATCTATAAATTCATTTTTCAAAACCCTGAACTATGACCCATTCACCCATGGGAAAATGAGTCCCTGATTAAGGCTTTCTCTTATATTTTTGGGCATTAAAATCTTTGTTTCTGCATTCTGTTTTGTTGTTTTTAGTTTACTATTTTAGTTTGTAGAATTTTTGTTATCTAAAATTTATCATATTAAACATAATTTGTCAAATTAAGTGCATTGTTTGAGTTCAAATTTGCATCTAAAAGACATAATTTTTAGGTTTTTTCATAGCATAATAAAAAAATTATCTTGTTTGGAATCTTTTTTTTTTTTACATACTTGCATTGCACTTTGCATTCTAGGATATTTCATTGCATTTTATCTCTTATCCATTTTGGGTGCACCTTGGGTTTATGAAAATTGTATGAGCTTCACAACATGATGTACTATTACCAATACTATCATTAGATGTAGTTCAAGACTCATGTCATCCCACAATACATCATTCACCATGGATCTTGGGTTTTCTAACTCTTTAACTCATAGTGTTGACACTAGTCAACGTGTAGATACATAAAACTGGCCTAGACCCGCAAACCATTTTTTTTATAATGACCACGATTCTCCCTCACATAAATAAAGTATTAATTATTCCTCTATGATTATTTAAATAAATAAATTACATTTATTTATTTAAATACATCACAAATTAATTCTTATTCCCTCCAATAATTAAATAAATTTCTAATTTATTTAATTACTTGTTTTTCATTTTCACCTACAATTAAATAATTACCATTAATTATTTAATAACATTTCCATTTATCCTTCAATTAAATAAAATAATCCATTTAACCCACTTCTCATCCCACAAGTAAATAATTAAAACAATTATTTATTGCCTTTTGTCTTATTCCCATTTATGAATTAAACCATTATTTAATTCCAAAAGTCAACTTTCCTCCATAAATCAAATAATTGCTATTATTGTTTGATTTTATAACTACCTCTTTTTCTCCACCATTGATTTAATTGTTTTCAATTAAATCCCAACCCTTCATTTCAAATCTTGGCTTAACTTTGACCTAATTTTTTCGTAACCTTAATGCTCCTCATCACATTGAATTCAAGCCTTTGATCATAGGGCTTTATCAACTTCTAAACATGGCCATCCATTGTCAATTTGGAATTCTTTAAAGGGGGTCTCTATCTAGTCATTTGCATACACACATAGCATGCCTAAGAACTATGAGTACTTGAGCACACATTACTTCAATATTTTTCTTGTCGTAGGCATAGGTTACAGTTGCACTTCAATCTGAGGTCATTCATACAATTTACAACAAGATGGAGAAGGCCAATGGAGGCTTGAAAACTAGGTGATATTGTTTCAATATTTTTATGTTCCTTGCTTTCCATTATGCTCTATTGTTGACTGGGGTTTAATTTATTATGATACTTGCACTAAATCTAGAAATTCTCCCTAGTTACATTTTGTGAACTTGACAAGATTTTCATCGAATGTGTATAATATATTTTTGGTAGCATTGTAGCTTTTGGAAACAATTTTGTTTTGCTGTAGATTGCGGATTACATTTAATATATTTCTTCTTGTTTCTCAGTTGTAAGTCTTCGTTTCTTTTTAGCTACTTTAGCACCTTGACCAAAATAAATAAAAAAAAATCTTAGTTGGTTGCAGTAAATACTTTAGTCATCCTTTAGCTTTGTTTTTTATATTGGCATATATTAATGCATTTTGTCGTGACAAAACCTACTGAAGTTTGTCATTTTTAAAAAAAAATTAGTTTGGTTTTGTGTACAAATTCCAATTTGGATCATGCAAAGAATATATGAAAAGATTTTTTTTCCTGCGGTTTCAAATGGCTTAGTAGAATCTTATTATAGAGTTAAATATAACATTTAAAAGTGATAAAAGATTTCATCAATGAAATTTTATTGTGAGTTTCATTTGAAGACTGTATGAATGTGTTTGGAAGGATTTGTTACCGCGATTTCAAGTGGCTTGATAAATCTTTTTAATGCAAGGATTTCCTTTTAGTCTCCAATAGAAAAGAGTTCATATATTTGTTTCCATTCGAAGGTTATGTAAGGGAGTGCTTGAGAGGATTTAAAGCCATAGGCCCTTGGTGCATGCTCAACTATGTTCTTGAAAGGCTCATGCTCATGAGGAATGATTGGTGCTTAACTATCTAGAAATCTAATGGAAATTAGAGTCATGCACGCCCCTACCTAGAACACTTTATTTATTTTCCCCAATGCTATTGGATTCCACTCATCCAAACTCTTCTTCATTGGTCTTGATCTTTCACTTCTCCCATTCAACGGGCTTGGTGGTGTTTTCTCCAACACTAGTGGTTTCTGCTCCTCCACACACTAATTCATTGCCAAGACAAGTTGGCACGCTACTTCCAGCTCTTGACAACTTTTCTACTCCTCAAGTTGGCATGTTACTTCCAACATCGTTTGCTGCTCTCCCAACTCTATTGCTTCTGCGCCTCCAACATATTCCTTGCAGGTATTGACTTTTCACTTCTCTAGTTGGGTGAGCTATAACCTAAAACCTCACTGCCGTTGTTTGCTTCCTTCCCCGCGCTATTGGTTTATGCCCCTCCAAACTTCATTTTCATCATTCCAAGAGCCTTATTCCAACAAGCGAAAAACATAATTTTCATAAGCTGCATTTAATAATCACAACTGCATTTTCTTTTTGTACACACATACATAAAGGAATTTCAAGTCCAATCCTAATATAAATGGCATAGTGCGACTAATTAAAAATGGCATATGAAGGTTTTGCATTTTTCTTTGTCTCATCTCACAGTAATTGTTTGGTGTACTTGGTGGGCACAGGAGGTTTCCCATTTATTGATCAAATTTGTTGGCATTTGTTTGTAAACAAAGGAAGTCATGTCATTATTTTTCCTATCCTTTATTTAGAATATTTTTGACCAAAAGTCTTTCATGTTTCTTTTTTGTAAACCAACAATCAATGCTCAACGTTTTATCTTTAGTTCTTTATCATTCAGAGTTGCATCATTTCGACCTTTCATTCACTATTCACCATCCCTTCAAAATTCACCAGCCATTGCTGTAGATGTTGTCGCCTTCATTAATTTCTCGGTACCTTGTTGTTATTCCTTAGGGCAACATATATATTTTTTTATGGAGGTTCTCGAGAAAAATTCATTTGAAAATTCTATGGCATGTCGTAGCATTAATCTTTCCCTCTCTAACTTTAAATGAATGTTTCTAGTAGTCAATGGACCACTCTAAAACAATTTATCAATAAAATCATGATTTTTGGCTAATTCAATGAAGAGAAAATGTGATATATTTCTACAGGATTTGTGAGTAGTGGTCTACATTTAGATGGGCACTTGGATGGCACATGGAAATTCATGGTGTGAGTGACAAATCAGACCTGGGTTCTCAGGTTTTATTGCAAGAGTTTTAACTTAAATTGCTTTCCTTTCTCCTAATTATCATATTATCCATTCACAATTATGATTTTTAACCATGGCATTTATCTTAGATTTAGTATAGGTTTTTTTAGCCTCAAGTAGAATCGTAGCACTCCACCCCATAAACTCTAGTGTACTCGTAAACTTTTTAACGTGGACTCTGGCATGAAGCAACACGCTCTCCCAGACACTCTGTGGGGGAGACTAGACTCGGACCAACCTCCCCAACAGAAAGATTTAGCCAACCGAGCTAGGGCCCCAACCCGATTTAGTATAGGTTTTAATTTTAATCTTGAATTCATTTTAATTTTAATAATTTAGATTTAATTTTAGTTTTGATTAATATAGTTTAATTAGATTTTAGTTTAAGACGATCTTAATTTCCATTAATTTAAAAGTTTAGATTTTAGTTTTAGTTAGATTCAGATTTCTAGATTTAGATTTTTAGTTTTTTTTTAATTAATTCAATTAATTAATTATTAATTTAGTTAGATTTTATATTTTTTTAATTTAGTTTTACTTTAGTTTCTAACTTTAGATTAACTTTGGTAATTAGAATAATTTTTTTAGATTAGTTTGATTTTGGTTTTAATTAATTAAGAATTAGATTAATTTCAAATTTTAAGATTAATTAATTCAAATTAGATTAATTTTAGATTTTTAGATTAATTAATTTAGATTAGATTAATTTCAAATTTTTAGAATATTTTTTAGAGTTTTAGATTAATTAATTTAGATTAGATTAATTTTATATTTTTTATATTTTTAGATTAGATATTTTTTTTAAAATTTTAGTTTTGATTCTTATTAGATTAATTTAGATTAAGACTAAATTTAGTTTAGATTTTGACTAATTTAGATTAAATAAATTTCTTTTTAGTTTAAACTAATGATAGCTCAAATTAACTTTAATAGTTAACTTTGATCTAGATTAATTTTGTCAGTTTAATATTTAGGTTAATTTTAGTTTCGATGGCCTTAATTAGTTGAATTTTTGGGATTAACTTAGTTAGGTTTAGATTAATTTTGTTAATTACATTAATTTCATTTTCTTTTTTAGTTTAATTTTGGTTTCGTTGCTAATCTTTGACTTCTTTTCTATAGGTTAGAATGTCCAAGATTTAAAAATTAAAACCTAAACTTTTTTTTGTCAAAGATTGGAGGTTAAAACTACTAATTGTGCTTTGTAGGGTTCTTTCTTTAGTATGCTTTATCTTGAATTATTTTTTTCACATAGAATGATTAGTGGGTCTAAAAGAACTTGAGTGTTTGATTTGACATCATAAGAAAGGTTAAAATTAACAAGTAACTTTTGTGTTTTGTTGCTTGCAACTTGTCATTGAATGTGTATGTTCTCCTCTCCTACCATTTGGCCATCTTGAGGATCAAAATAATTTCTTTGGAACTTGTATAACCACCCCCCACATTTGGATTTTGGAATTAAAATGAACATTATATGAGTGTGAGGAAAAGGTGTTGTGTATGCTCTCTCCTTGCACTTTATGTGATCTTGGAGATCAAAAACAACATCCTTTTCTTGCTTTTCTTACCTTTAGAGGGGCTTGCCTCAAAAGATGGAATGACTCCAACCAATTTTTGGCTTAGGATGGTATATAAAAGGATAAGACCAAACCATCAAGTCCTCATGGTGTTCTTTGCCCTTACCATACAATGTCACTCAAAATAGGGTACCTACCGTAAAATGTATAAGAGCCTCTAGTAGAGTGATTAGAGCCTTAACTGGCTTGTTGGATGCTTGCAGGGAGCCATGTCCCTAATTATTCACTAAGAACATTTGTTATAGTGGCAAAAAAACCTTTCACTTTGTAGCACAAGAATAGTTGTTCTAAAGTTGCCCCATGTCTTCACTAAGCATGTGTAGAGGAAAAAATTCCTCTTTAGGGAATTGAGACTTGGTGAGCTCGAGAAGTGGGTGTCATGGAGGGGAGCTAGTGCCACCAAGTCTCTAGCTATCCACCTTGTTTAAGTGGTTAGAGAAATCCGAGTGGGGATCCAGTGAGTGGTATCTCTTGAGAATCCTAGGGTTGTACAAAGTGCTTTCAAAGTGTTTGCTAAGATCAAAATCAAGAAATTGGGTTTTATGTGTGTCTTTCAAAGAAACAAGCAAAAAAACCTTACACCTAAAAAATGCAAAACTTCATAGCTTCAAATGAAGCATCTTTTTCAAACAAAATAATCAAAATCATGTCAAACTCTTGCTAAAATGATTTTCAAAACTTTGAGATCCATTTTTCATACCAACTTCTTGCTATGATTCCTTTTTAAAACTAGAAACTTGAGAAATTCACTTTGCATATCATCATTCCATTATTAGGTCACCATTTTAGGTACCTTAGCATCCTCATTACTTGCATATCCCAACATTACCTTTGACTACCTTTTTGAAAGTTTTAGGCTTGACACCTTGTGGATTTTAGGATATAGGAACTCTTTATATACCTTGGCACAAATCACTGCTTCAACAAAAGATTTTCATTTGACCAAGTCACTTTTTAACTTAATCCTTTGTCATTTTGATGATACTTTCCTACTCACAAGTCTAGTTGGGAAACTCACCTTGTCACTCTTTTCACTTGTCCTAGGAAAAATCCATTTGACAATCCTAGTTGAAACATTTGTTTACCCTTGGTTAGTTAGTGATCCTATTCTTACATCTTTCAAAAGTGTTTAAGCCCTCAAGTTCACTATAGGTATTCATCCCCTCTTAGTGATTTTCATCCTTCATTCACATGAAATTTTATTCCTAAAAGAGCATTATCATACACTTTAGACTTCATAACATCCAACATTATCATTATCACTTTTAGTCTTGTTGCATACATTAGACATTTTCCATTCTTAAGATATCAAAAATACCAAAAAAAATAATTTCATTACATTTAGGCATACCTTATTTCAAAAATACCAAAAACATAGTATCATACCATCCACCTTCATTTTGAGCAAGTCTTATATGGTTGAAACTAGATTGAAAAATAAACGTCAAGCAATGGATCTCTTTCATGATGATGATGACCTTTACAATTACACTAGCACCCTCAACTTTGACAATGCTACTCATGATCCTCACAACAATACCAACCTCAAACATCATGACCATGTCCACTTGGGGAATACATCCTATAAACAACCAAAGACAAAAAGTCCTTTCGAACATTCCTTATTAGAGAGAAACATGGAAATTTGTTCATAGAAGAAGTAGCTCGGCTTCCACAAAAAATCCTAGAGTAGCCTCTCTTGTGGATGAAATTTTCATGTTGGACCCTCAATATTTTTTAGCCAAACTATTACATGAATGAGTTAAACTACATCAAGGATTTGATGTCAATACCTTATGCGCAACAACATCACCCAAAGACAACACATAGACAAGCCAAGGACAATCTACACCACAAATTAAAATTTCCATACCAATTGGAACAACAAGCCCAAATACTATGTAACTACTAACACTTCATCTATCTTTGTGACACAATCTATTTTATAGCCCATGACACAAACCACATCACAACCATTATTCACAACACAACCCTTTGTCTCAGCATTTACTCCCTTTGGGTCATCATCTCAGGCCATAGGGGAATCGACATCTAACATCCTTGGTAGACCTAAGGAGAGATGAGTTCTCATCTAAGGACCTCAATCAATCATAAACACAATGTCACGAGGACCTCAATCAAACACAAAAACAATGTTGCAAGGTCCTCATCTCAATACAAACACCTTGCAAGGACAAACCATGAATGCTCCACATAGTCAAAATAGAAACATGTCACAAGGTTATAATCCTTTTCAACAAGTACAAGGATCACAAATGACACAACCTCTTAACATATCATATGGATACACATAAGGAGTCCTTTTTGGCAA
>VDFB02047438.1:22950-46222 GCA_007258455.2 Sequoia sempervirens
CCACCAAAGACCACAAATGGAAGAGCATGGATACAATCCTTTTGGGACCCTAATAATACCTATTTCTTTACTCTATCAACTACTTCCCCATACTTCACTAACACCAATGATGGAATCTCCCTTGTTTACCCACAATTGATTGATTGGGACCAACAAGATCCACCTACCTTGGACATATTTGAAAATGATGAGGCCATTGCTAAATTTATGGGACTATGATTGGGAATACCACATGGGGACCACAAGGCTGGCTTCACTATAGATATTGATGTTTTAGCATATTTCAGTGAGACTATCCCACCCTCTAATCACAAAAATGACAAAAGTAAAATAAAAAATGAATGGTCTATAGGTGAAAACCGGAAGGCACCTTCTGACCAAGGAAAAGTAAAAAGAAAGGATGTATCCATGGGCAAAAACCTCTCTGAGGCACCCAAGGATGGAAGGTTGGAATTTCTCTGTATTAATCAAGAGAGATCCCCGATGCTAATTGAAGCCATAATAGAAGTCAACATTAGTACTGAAGATAATCCTAAGCCTTTTCTCTTTACAAAATCCTTGACAGAAGAGGAAAAATTGGAATTTTAAGCATTTTTCATAGAACACCAAATCAATTTTGCATGGTCTTATGTTGATATTCTAGGTTTGGACCCTGAGTTGGTCTTGCATCATCTACCGTTGCATCCAAACACAAAGCCAATCAAACAAAATATTAGAAAAATGTACCCTTAAATATCTATGTTGGTCAAAATTGAACTTAAAAAATTATTGGATGTTTATTTCATAAGACCTATTGACTATGCAAATTGGATCTCAAACCTTGTACCAGTGACCAAACCAAATGGAAAAATCTATATCTACATTTTTTTTGGGACTTGAACAAAACATGTCTAAAGGATGACTTCCCACTTTTGAAGATAGACATCATAGTATACCTAACGATAGGATACAAGATGTTGTCCCTCATGGATGGATTATCCGGATATAATCAAATTCGTATTGCCCCTAATGACCAACACAAGATGAAATTAACTTGCCTATGGGGTACGTACTACTAGAATGTCATGCCCTTCAGATTGAAAAGTGTAGGAGCAACCTATCAAAGAGCTATCACCACCATATTTCATGATCTCATGGCCACATTGATGGAAGACTATGTTAATGATCGTTTGGAAAAATCCTTTACATGTGGTGATCACTTAAGAGTCCTAGAAAATATTTTCAAATGGCTAGAAGAATATAAGGTTTTCCTAAATCCCAATAAATGTGTCTTCGATGTGACATTAGGAAAGATTTTTGGATACATTGATTCTCATTGAGGCATTGAAGTAGACTTGACAAAATTCAAAGCAATATTATACATGCCTCCACCTAAAGGAATCAGTCAACTCTGATCATTACAAGGTTGACTCCAGTCTATTAGGTGCTTCATTGCACAACTTGTAGATAAATGTCAACATTTTTAGTATTTGTTTTGCAAGGGAATACCTTTCATTTGGAAAGACAATTGTGAGGAAGATTTTTAGTAAATCAAAGAATATCTCTTGACACCTCCCATTCTGATGCCGCTTATTGATGGAAAACCCCTATTTTTTACATCTCAGCCACTACAGCTATGTTGGGGGCATTGCTAGCTCAAAATGACCATGAAGAAAAGGAACACACAATCTATTTCACTAGCTACACTTTTGTGGGATACAAGCTTAACTATAGTCCAAGTGAACATGCTTGTCTTGTAGTGGTTTTTGCCACTAAAAAGTTGAAACACTACATGTTAAACCATCAGACTAAGCTTGTAGAAAAATTAGATCCCTTGAAATATCTACTCAGTAGGTCGGGATTAACAGGAGGATTGGCTAAATTGGTCATGATACTCAATGAATATGCCATTCAGTATGTGGAAAGTAAGGAAATAAAAGGACAAGTCATTACTGACGAACTAGGAGATGTGCCCACACCAGCTGATCATCTTTTGGTTTCAAATTTTCTTGATGAGTCAATATTCACACTGGACATAGGAGTAACATAGAAATTATATTTTGATGGCTTGCATACTAATCATGGATCAAGTGTAGGTATATTATTTGTTACCCCTCAAGGTGATACAATCCCTAAATCTTTCAGGATAAAATTCCCATGCACCAATAACATTGCAAAGTATGAAGCCTTGTTGATAGGATTGTGTATGGAAATAAAATGCAAAATCTAGAGTCTACAAGTCTTTAGTGATTCACAATTGGTCATTTGATAAGTCAATGATGACTATGATACTAAGAATGAGAAATCGACCCCATACAAATGAATGGTTGATAGTTTCAAGCACTACTTTATAGACATCTCCTTTTGGCAAGTGCGACATGTTCAAAATAAAGTAGTAGATGCCATGGCCACTATTGGGTCTCTTTTGGATATTCCTAACAACATGTCGTAGTATGAGTTCTTAGTGGAACAACTGTTTGTCCTTGCTTTCGATGTCCTAGAGTTTGAAATGGTATGTCCCCTAGTACCGAGATATCTATGAATAGTACTTACATTCCCAGACCCTACCACCTAACCTCTCCAACAATCAACACAAATCCTTCATCCGCAAAGCTACTTGCTAAACCATCATCAATGATACCTTATATAGACGTAGCTTTGACAACACCTTACTCATATTTCTTAACACTAACAACGCATAAACTACCTTACACAAAGTACACAAAGGTATATGCAGAGCCCGTCTAGTGGTCCTACCCTAGCTAAAATGATCATGCAACTAGGATACTACTGGCCTACAATGGAGCACAATGCCTATCACTTTGTGTGGAAATATCAAAAATGCTAGATACAAAGTGACCTCATTCATGTGCACCTACTCAGGAGTTGCAACCCATCACTTCACTATGGCTATTTTCCTAATGGGGACTTGACCTCATAGGAAAAATTCATCCCACCTCATCAAACGACCATAATTTCATCATCACCACCACTGAATACTTCATGAAATGGGTTGAAGCCATCCCTATGACATACATCACTGATAAAAAAATCTCTAAATTCATCCTCAATTACATCATATGCCAGTATGGTGTCCCCTAAACCATCATCACTGACGACGGTCATCCCTTAAAAAAATAGGATATTCATGAGTTATGTGAGAAATTACACATTCAACACCAATTTTCCATGCCATATTACCTGCAAGGAAATTTCTAGGCTAGGGCATCCAATAAGACCATAATCAAAATTCTTAAAAATACTATTACTGACATAGGGTGTGATTGGCACATTCAGCTTAACCCTTCCTTATGGGTGTATCATACAAGAATCCACACACCCACTTGTGCCATTTGATTTTCCCTATTCTTTGGTTCATAGGCTATCCTTCCTATCGAGGTCGAATCCCCCTCCCTACAGGTCTCCATGAAAGGGCTTGTTGATGATGAGGAATATCGTATATCCCTATTGCATGAGTTAAAATTGCTTGATGAACATAGATAGAGAGCTTTGACTCATCTATAGGCATATCAAAACTACCTTTTCCGTAATTACAACAAAAGGGTTTTGATTAGAAAATTCAACATCGGTGACTTAGTGTTGATGGAGAATTGAAAAAATAAAGCAGAACGTGAGAAACCCGACAAATTTGAGCCCAACTGGCTGGGTCCATATGTCATAGTTACATCTTTTGGTTCTAACACCTATCAGTTGTCCACACTTGAAGAGGAACCTTTTTTAGAGCCTATCAACAACTTGCACCTACACAAATTCTATAGATAGCTTTAGAGAGCCATGCTAAAACCATAAAAATACAAAAAATGGAAAATACAAAAAATCATTACCTTGATGAAAACCTGGCAAATAGGCATCTTGGTGACAACAATAAGATTCAAAAAATCATAAAAATAGTAAAGAGAAATAATCCGTCCAATAGTGAAAACCACTTTGGTGGCACTTTGGATAAGTACCATGGTGAAAACTTGGCAAATAGGTTCCATGTGTAGTCAATCTTTTCTCTATCATCTACTATCACTCTACCTAGTCTTCCACCCTAATCCATAATAATGCCTTTACCTTCCACCATCTCCCATTTGACAACCATCATAAGGCCTAGTCATCTTTATCATGATTTTCAAACGGTTGATGTCTTGTGGTCTTTTCTCCTCCATGTCTCATCGATAATAAACCCCTATCCCATCCCATCCTTGATGGTTAGTCCTAGACCTAGTTGGGGGCACATTTCGTAACACGTGGTTTCATTGGATTCTATATAAAAAAAATTAAAGCATTTCAAAAAGACAAAAAAGTCATAAAACTCCAAAAAATAAAATAAAATCAAAACATGCAAAAAACACAAAAACAACCAAATAACTTTCAAAGTCTCAAAAGTAGAGTTAAAGTCAATCAGGTCAGTCTTTTTTATTGTCAAACTATGTTGCCTTTGCTACTAGATGTAGGAAAATCCATCTGTCGATGTTCCCTCGAGGCATTAGGTTAGTCCTTTAGGTGTTGTCAAATAAAATCATGATTCAACCCTTTGTCATTGCAACAAAGTCAAGAGTCATGTTGAAATACAAGGTATCTGAGTATACGACATAGGTAAGGCCATCAATCGATGAACCCTTGAGGCCACCTAGGTTAGTCCTTTAGGGTTTTTCACGTTAGTCAAATAAGTCAGACATAGTCACACTCAAACACAAGACAGTTATCAAAATGTCAACATTCAAATCATTGACCAATAGAAAACATAGTCCAATTAGTCATCAAGTCAAAAATCAGTGAAATTGCCAAAAACAATATCAACCTAGTCACTTTATGGTCCCCTTCAATATGTCCTTCTTGGAATTGGACCCCATAAAAAAATCCTTTTCCTTTTTAGAAAGCATCTTTCCTAATGATAGGCTCTGCCACATCATCATTAACCTTTTGAGGATGAGTCCTTCCTGATGAAAGGCATTGTCAAATCATCAAAATTGTCAAACTATCAAATCATCAAATTATCAAGACTATCAAACTATCAAGCTGTCAAATCATCAAACAATGTTAAACGCATATTGCAAACACATTGAATGGCTATTGATTTTGCTGGTCTATTTTGTTTTATCTTTTTTATTGTTTTTTCTCTTGGTCATGTTACCAGCTACCTCGAGGATGTCCCAAGAAGGATTTAGAGGTGCGATGATGTCTCATGACCCATTTTTCCTTGATTACTATCTTTGGTGTGTCTTGAAAAAAAGACTGGGGGAACTTAGCCCTTAGTATGATTTAGGACATTCCCTGGTTGTGACTATCTATTTTTCACAAGTGGATGACCTTGCACACCTTGGTTTATGTCATACCATGGTGTTTATTATCCATTTGTAACATTTTACCACCCAATGATGATTATGCAATTCCTATTATGTTATTAGGAAAAATATTGAAGTATTCCTTTATCATCCTAACATCCATGTCTTCTGCTCTAACATTTCTTATTTTCCTTCATCCTCTATTCTTCTCATCAATTCTGAGAGCACACTCATGTTTTTTAAACCAGCTTCTCCTCTTGAGGTGCATACCACTACCTCCTCGTCAATCTTCCTCTCCCTACTTTCACATTGGGGCATGTTGTTGACTTGTTTTCTTTGACACAACACAATATACTGCATTATGTCAAAGAGGGGAAAAAATGTAGATACATAAAAATTTCCTAGATCCACAAACCATCTTTTTCTATCATGACCACGCTTCTCCCTCACATAATTAAAGTATTGATTATTCCTCTATTATTATTTAAATAAATAAATTACATTTATTTAATTAAATTTGTCACTAATTAATCCTTATACCCTCCAATAATTAAATAAATTTCTAATTTATTTAATTACTTTTTTTCATTTTCACCTACAATTAAATAATTACCATTAATTATTTAATAACATTACCATTTATCCTTCAATTAAATAAAATTATCTATCTAACCCACTTTTCATCCCACAAGTTAATAATTAAAACAATTATTTATTGCCTTTTGTCTTATTCCCATTTATGAATTAAACCATTATTGAATTCCAAAAGTCAACTTTCCTCCATAAATCAAATAATTGCTATTATTGTTTGATTTTACAACTACCTCTTTTTCTCCACCACTAATTTAATTATTTTCAATTAAATCCCAACCCTTCATTTCAAATCTTGCCCTAAATTTGACCTAATGTTTCCCTAACCCTAATGCTCCTCATCACATTGAATTCTAGCCTTTGATCTTAGGGCTTTACCAACTTTTAATCCTATCCATCCATTGTCAATTTGGCATTATTTAAAAAGGGTCTCTCTCTAATCATTTACATACACATGTAGCATGCTTGAGAACTCTGAGTACTTAAGCACACATTACTTCAATATTTTTCTTGTTTTAGGCATAGGTTATAGTTGCACTTCAATTTGAGGGAAATCAGACAATTTGTAGCATGATGGAGAAGGCCAATCGAGGTCATTCAATGGAGGCTTGAAAACCAAGTGATAGTGTTTCAATATTTTTATGTTCCTTGCTTTCCATTGTGCTCTATTGTTGATTGGGATTTAGTTTATGCTACTTGTAGCTATTTTGAAAACTTTTCATCATTGCACAACCCACTATGGATCATAACCTTAACACTTCACTTCCTATGACTTCAATACCTACACCTAATGTGAATGATGTTGATATAATGATTGCTAATTTCCCTCATGAAAACTTAGAGGAATGGATGAAGAGTTAGAGAAGTTACAAAAAATTATAAGTTTTGAACTCATCGCCACTGATGGAGTTCCTACGATACAAAACATAATAGATTTACTTAAAACTAAAAAAGGACTAGAAATGGTGCTTGGCCTTCATCACTTCCTACAAAATCACATAATAAATGAACAAAAAGAACACTATAAATCATTCCATCAACTTCATTGAAGTTCAACCTTGTAAGGGCCTAACTAAGATGCCACTTCACATTGTTTTCTCACAACGTGACATAATCAAACATGCACCTAATGGTCCTCTTTACATAGCTAGAAGAAACAATGACAAGCCTACTAATGGGATATTAATTGTCTATGTAGAGAATCTCATCACTAAAGAAATCCTATGTGCATGAGATTTATCAAGATACTTATGAAAAAATAAAGCATGGATCAAAATGCATAATGGTTTTTCTTTCCCTATAATAGGTTCGATAAATATTCCTTTCAAAGTTGGACCAAAAAAATTACATGTCTCATTTTCCATCATCCCATTGTCAGACTAGTTTTGTGTGAAGTTAGGCTACCCATTGCTTCGCTACATGAATATTATCCCATCAGTTGTGCATAAATGCTTAAAGTTTCCATTTGGAAATGAGATCTTTAATATACAACATAGTGGCTTTAATCCCATGTCTTCCCGTGGGAATTTCTCATTGGATTTCTTTTGGACCGAACCTATAGAACCTATTAGGCCTTGTGAGGACTTCTTTTTCAAATATTATCAAAAGGAAAAATGCATAGTAGAGTTATCCCTTACAAACATGCCTCAACCCATGATTGAGCCTCCTACCCTTGATGAGACTATGATTGAACCAAAATCCCTTCCAAGTAACCAAGACCAAAACATATCATATCCTCCACCCATTTCCTATAAGAGACCACGAGATAACCAAATAAGTCCCATTGTGCCTCCTAAAATTAAACAAGTTTACAAAGCTAAAGAGAAAGTGGTTGAACAACCTTCCATAGTTCCTTCTATTCCTTCCTTAAAGGAATAAAAGAAACCTATGGTTGAAAAACCTTCCCTTACACAACCACAACTTGAAAATTGAACAAAAAGGAATTGAAATACTAGAGAGCATAGGCATAGACTTTGTGCTATTGGTTGCTTAATACAAGAAAAAGAAGAAAAGAACAACATAAAAAATTAAAATCCAAACTTACCTCAAGCAATGCATGATGATTCTCCTCCTTCCCTGAAACAAGAAAATATTAAACCTCAAACACAACAAGAACAAGAACCTTCAATGGATATTATAATTAGATCTGCTATTGTGATGAACTTGGATGATGATAATGAAACTACAAAAAATGATGAGGAAGTGCATAAATATTTAAATTTATTGTTTTCCTTTTCCATAAGCTTAAATGATAACAATCATGATGATCCTCCTACAAAGAGTGTTTCATTGCATGCTAAGCTTGGTGATTGTCCTAGTTTGGCACTTAATGTTGTCCCTTTGCCTAGTTTTCTACCTTTTGCATACAATGAACAAGATTGGGATCCAGATGACTTGCTATAGGTTGACTTGCATGTGCCTTACTATTCTTGTCTTTATTTTTCTTTTTCATGTTATTTTTGTGATTGCATGTGTGTAATGTGATCCCTCATACTATTCTATTTGATGTATCTTTATGTTCATTCCTCTATTTGTATCTACATTCTTTTATATGTTGTAAACCTTTATCTTTTCTTTTATCTTGTGTTTCCCTTTTGGGGATGATGCAAGGTGTTGAGACATTTAGGTCTCTTCCATGTTGACCCAAAGGAATTTATTTATTTTTTGCTCTCTATGTGCCATTCCTGCTGTTCCATGAGTTATTTGTGGAATGATGATGTTTCTGAGCTCTGTAATATCATTCTAGAAAAGACATACGCTAACCCCAAATCTGTGGATCTCTTACGTGATTTTGGGGACAACCCCTTTTTCATGATGGAGCTTCATTTGGAAAAATATGACCTAGCATAGGGCTTTCCAAATAAGCTCTCATGTCTTCTTTATTGTTAACATTTATCATTTTCTACTTTAAAGTAATTTCTCATAGCATGGTGTTGGCGATTTCTTTAAAGTGGGGGCATACATTGGCATTATCATTTTTGGAGATCTTTAGAATTTTCTAATGTTTCATTGCATAGTCTTCTTACTTCTTGTAATGGGTCTTCTTCTTGGTGGCGTCATTGGGTTTAATGTCCTCCAAGAGTGTAACCTTTCTTAGCTTGCGACTTTCCTCTTAGTGGTGACTCTATGTGTTGCATACCCTAAGTTGAAAATATTTTATTCTAGACTTATCCTCTCTTTGAGACATTAGGCATGATGTTCCCTAAGAGGAGACCTTATGTGAACTAAGAAAAACTACTTTCAACATGTCTTATCCTATTTTCATTTTGTTCATAAGTGTTTAGCATAACGCAACTTGCTAAACATTGTGAAGCTCAAAGTCTCAACCCCTTTTTCATGGCCACCAAGCATAACACACTTTTTCTTTCCTATGGTGCCTTATTTATTCATAAGTGTTTAGCATAACATAGCTTGTTAAGCCTTATGAAGCTTGAATTTCATATTGTGTGATGCCTTATTGAAGTTATCAGAGGTATAAATCTGGTATGATATGGGATCCTACTAAGATTCTCTCATTTTCCACCCTTGGGGGCTCACCCAGTGGATAGCAAGAGTTTCACTAGCTCGTGTGAGAATGTTTACATAGTGGACAGCAAGCTTCCACTTGCAAATGTTTTTTGTACAAATAGATGAGGTGTGTTCCACATTGCATTGGACAATCGAGGCTTCATCTTCTCTTTTTCTTTTCCTTTCTATTTTTTATTTGATTCTTTGACATTGGATGATTGAGTATCTTGTCATTCCTACATACATACATACATATATACATATATATATATGTATATATATATGTATATATATATAATATAGGCATGTGTCTCCTTGTGCCTTTGTTTTCTTTTCCATGAGATCTTAGATTTTTGAGGCTCGATCACCTTCCTTGATCTTTTTCATCTTATCTTGCCAACAATTGTATAATTAGACCTCTCTTGATTGTATACTTTAGTGTGAGTTTGACAAAGGGTCATCCTCTCACTAAAGTGGAGAATAAATGTAGTGTAGAAAAATGTAACCCCTTACATTTTCTTAGTTATTTGGTCCCTCCTTAAATTGGACTTAATATTGCCTTATTTTAGTGTTGTTAAATGTACCTTATTACATTTACACAATTACTTGGGCCCTCTTATTAATTGAGCTTAATTATGCCTTAATTGGCCCTTTAATTCATTTTCTAAGCTTATTTAATTACATTTTTTGAAGGAGAAACTCAACATTTCTTAATGACTAAACATAACTCTTCACATTGAGCAATGTGTCTCCAAGGTTTATGGAGTTGGGACCCATTCACCCATGGTTGAATGGGTCTTCCCTAAACTATAGGACCTAAATATAAACTATGTTTTTTGGCAATATTTTTGAAACATATGTTTTTGTATGTGGGCTCTCTTACACTTCTAGGGTTTTGGACCTAAAAGGAGAGAAATACAAAACCTTAACGCTTCACTCAAGAACAAAACCCTTGATATTTCAATGCAAAGAAGATTTTCCTAAAGGATAAAAACTAAAAAAGGGGTTCACTACTAATGCAAAACTTGGAAAATGCAAGATGTTTGTAAACATGTGATATGCAAAATGACCTAGAAATGCAAATAGAATGTAACAGAAAACTATGATATTCAAAGTGTGCACCTAGAAGCTGGAGAAGGATGGAATGGAGCTCTAGAATCTTGAAATTTCTAATTTTTAAGCCAACTGGGACTCATACGCCAAGCTGGGTGACTTAGTCCTACTTCGAATGAACAATACTAGAACAAATTTAGGGAAAATGGGTACTCATATCTGCAAAACTATATGTCAGACTCCTACAATGGGACTCATTTTCCACTAATGGTGAATCCATCCACTTCCAAATTTCTAGAAATTCAAAAGTGGAATTTGTAGAGCTCGATCTGCACTCTTGCTCCTGGTTTAGATCTGGGTCTAAAACTGTCAAATTCAACCTAGAGGTGTTCTCCAAGCTTCTCCTAGGACTTTGCCAACTTTTAATAACTTTGGCAACTTGATGGAAACTTTTCCAATCTTGCTCTTTGACAAAAATACAACCTAAACTTGCAAATCACATGCAAAGAGAGGAATTTTTTTTTGTGGGTTTAGTGAATAGGAGTTTGCCTTGGTCAAACACCATGTTGGTAATTAAACCCTAGAAATGAAATGAAATATGAAAAGAGAATGATGAATGAACAAAAATAGTGCTACAACTCACCAAACGCTTGAAGTAGAATGTTGCAAACATGCAAGTAATGGCTCTAATGGATGAAAATGATTGAGTGATTGGGGGTGAAATGAGTAGAAAAACCTTATATTTATACTTGATTATGTAATAATTCTTGAAAATGCATCATTACAGGCTAACCTTAGATCTTAGAAAATAAAAACCCACTCGAAATTTGAAATGATTTTGAGTTTTGAGCCAAAGGGGGCTCATTTTCCACTCTAGGTGAATGAGTTCCACCTAAGGGGACTCATCTTCCCAAAATGGTGAATGGGTCCCATATTAGGCATTTGAAGTGTGTTTTAGGATTTAAATGTTTAAAATGATGTTTAATGGGTTTATTCTAAAAAATAATCATAAGGCATGTAGATGCAAAATGGGGCCAATTAAGGCATAAAAAAGCCCCATTATTAATGACAAGCCTAGATAAGTGTGAAATTTTGTTACAACACTTTGATATAAGGCTTGGTAAATGATAAAAAGAGGTTATTTAGGTGAAATACATTAATAAGATCCTAGAAAAGTGTGAAAGAGTGTTACAACACTTCACAACACTTAGGTAAGGTACCATTTGAATCCTTTTAGTTCTCAAGGGCCCAAGACCTAATGTGAATGTGTTAACCACATTACAACATTAAATCAAGGAAAAACTAAGCCAACATCAACAAGAACACAAATGAGCGTGAAAATGTCCAAAGATCCACTTTTCTACACTACATTTAGCCCCCACTTTAATAGTGAGAGGATGAACTTGCTTCAAACTCACACTAAAGTAGCCAACCATGCACATCAAAAGGGATCCATATGCACCCATGCTGGAAAGATGAGACAACAATGATCAAGACGGGTGATTAAGTCCCCAGGATCAAGATCCAATGGAAAACCAAACATAAGCACAAAGGAGCACACATGAAAATGATATCAAGAACAACAACAAGGTGCAAGCATAAAATGCCAAAGATGAAGAAGAGGAAAGGTGAAATAAAAAGAATCAGATCAAGCTTCAATCATTTTTCCAACACGATGTGGATCAGATGGAGGTTGTTTTTCCGGATAACACATACTCACTTTGAGGCGATGAGATTTATGGTTGTCCACCAGGTGAGAAGTCCTCAAATGGGTGAGAAACATACACTCATTGCTAGAATGCACTCACACACATGCAGGTGGCTATGGGGAAAGTGATGCCTCAGAATGAGCTTCCCACTCAACCATACCAAAGTTATACCTCTGGATAACTTTAATAAGGCACTACAAAATAAAATGACTTTTCGAGCTTCATATGACAAGAAAAACTTTGTATGCTTGGAGTTCATGAAAAAATGTGATGGCTCCATAGGCATGCAAGCTATGTTATGCAAGGTGGAAATAAAACAAATGAAAAATGCAACATGCAACAAATTTTTAAAGAAGTCTTGCTATGTTCATGAGAGGTCTTTAACTTAGGGAACATTGTGTCTAATGTCTCCAAGAGAGGACCAATCAAAGAATAGAAAATTTGCAACGTAGGGGATGTAGTGTGTCACATCAAGCCACTAAGAGGAATGTAATATGCTAAGATAGATCATGTTCATGAAGGACACTACACCCAATGTCATCCAAAAAGTGACAAACGCATCGTATGAAGTAAGAGGGCTACACTAAGAACCAAGAAAAAGGAAAATACAAAAGAATCATGCCAATGTATGCCCCCACTTTAAGGGAATTTCTAAACACCATACTATGAGCAATTACTTTAAAGTCCTAAATGAAAAATGTAGAAAAGAAAGAAGACATGAGAGCCAACTTGGAAAGCCCTATTCCAAGTCATACGTTTCCGAGTAAAGTTGTGTCATGTGAGATAAAAAGAAAAGGGAGGGGTTGCCCCAAAAATGAAATCACCAAACACAAAAGGGATCTATGGATTTTGGGTCAGTATGTTCTTTGCTACATTTTTTTTAAGAGAGCTTGAAAATTTCATCATTCCCCAAATACACAAAACTGGAAGAATGACACAAAGAGAGTGGAAACAAAGAAAAACCTTTTGGGTCAACATGGAAGAGACATAGGGTGTCTCAATGCCATGGATCATCCCCAAAAGCAAAACATGAGACGAATGAAAGAGAAAAGGTGAAAGAAAATGGAAAAGCTTTTGGGTCAACATGAAGGAGAAATGAATTTCTTGATACCTTCTGTCATCCCCAAAAGGAAAACACAAGAAAATAAAAAATAAAAAAGGAAAAAGTGATGCATGAAATAAAGAAAAATGAAGGTACAATTAGAGGAATGTCACAAAGAGAGAGAACATCAAATAGAAAATCACAGGGGATCACATTATGCACATGCAATCTCACAAAAGAAAAAGAAATAAGAAAAAGAAAATGCAAAAGGCTAGTAAGACAAATGTGAGTCAATCGTCAAGAAAGTCATCCACCTCCCAATGTCAGTTGAAATAAGCGAAAGGTGGATAACATAGCTAAGGGACAATGGAAAATGCATTACTAACACAAGGCTAGAAACTTCTTTCCCCAACTATGTGCGAGAAAAGAATGAGCCAAGGTAGGTGATGGGAAAGGTCAAGCAATAATAAGAAGAGAATGTTCTACAACTATTATATGACAAGGGGTAGGAAAGCATGTTATTGGATCATTGGATAGCAATTATCGAGCCTAGCAATTATCGAGCCATCAAAATGATACTTGCTCAATATTTTTTTCAATGTACGACACTCATCACTACTATGTCCAAGAACTTGATGATATGCACAATGTGGAACTTTGGCATCTTTAGGATATATCACCAACCTATTCATAGGGGGTAATAATATTAGTTCTTTATTTTAAAGTATTTCTAATTTCCCTTCACTTTCAGGAGGTGGATGGAGAGGAAACTTTAGTTTTTGTAACTTGTAAGGCCTCTTGTGTTTTCTAGATTCACCCTTTTCTCTAATTGAAGGAGGAGGACCCAATGGGATCCTTTCATCCTTGTCACTATTATCAATAAAGGGTTGCTCTCGAGAAAGAAGGACATTCAGGTCAGGGGAGAATCAAAGATTAGTGTGCCATCATTATGAAGCCTCAAATATTCTCTAGGAGGCTTGTTGTTATGAGAGGGATCTTGATATCATAACCCCTTTGTGTTTTCATCCATTGGTTTTTGTTCTAGGAGTTGATGAATTTCATGTTCACTTGTGTCACATCCTTGTTTGCTCAAAATTGTGAAGCCTTTTCCATATGTTTGTTCAAAGTTGATTGGAGTATTTGTTACTTTGTTATCATAAATGGTTGAGTGTTTTCTTGTCTAGAAGAACTAGGTTCACCTTGTGTAGGGAACTTAGGTTCTACTTTTTTTTTAGGATGTAAGTAACCAAACATCTCAGAAGGGGTTATGGTAGGAGGATTATGTTGGTTCAAGGATGGATAAAAATATGCATTAGCTTCAAGGTTGTCAAGACAATCATTTAGGAACTTATTCATGTTGTCATCATCTTCTATAATGATGTCAACATCATGAGGATTACATGCATGAGGAGGTGAAGGAGCATGAGTAACTTCAATGTCATTAGGACCAGTTCCAAAGGAACAACTTGACATATCCACTAAGGACTTTAATGACATCCAAATATTATTAAAAAACATATCCATGATGCAAATTGTATGAAAGTAAACTAGATGCAATGAAATGAATTAAATAGTAAATCTAGAAATTGAAACAGAAAGGCAATAATTGAAAACATAAATTCTGAAAATGAACTGGAAATGATAGAAATTGTAGTGCAAAATGAGCAAAGGGACTGATTCACCCTAAGTGGTGAATGAGTCGTGGAATTGTTGTTTTTGAATTTTTTTAGAATTTTTAAAATGAATTTTATGAATTTTATATTTTTTGATGTAAATATGATATGAATATGTAGAATTTTAGTGATTTTTAGTGAGATTAAGTGCAATAATGCAATCTAAATGAACTTTTCACTAATACAACTTTGAAACCCTAGAATTCCAATTAACTAATGTAAAATACAATGCAATGTTAATGTAAGCCAAATATAAGATGAAAATACACTCCAAAATAGAAATATGATGCTCTAAATACAGGTTCACCAAAATGAAATGTATGTTTTTGTATGTGGGCTCTTACACTTCTAGGATTTTGAACCTAAAAGGAGAGAGATACAAAAACCTTAACACTTCACTCAAGAACAAAACCCTTGAGATTTAAATGCAAAAAAGATTGAAAAATATCAAATAGGATTTTCCTAAAGGTTGAAAACTAAAAAACGGTGTTCACTACTAATGCAAAACTTAGAAAATGCAAGATGTTTTAAAACACACTGTGATATGCAAAATGACCTAGAAATGCAAATAGAATGTAATAGAAAACTATAAGATTCAAAGTGTGCACCTGGAAAGTAGAGAAGGATGTAACAGAGCTCTTGAATCCTGAAATTGCTACATTTTAGGCAAACTAGGACTCATAAGCCAAGTTGGGCGACTTAGTCCTGCTTTGAGTGAACAATGCCAAAACAAATTTCAGACAAAGGGGTGCTTAGATCTAAAAAAATATCTTTCAGATTCCTACAGTGGGAATCATTCACCTCCAATGGAAAATCAATCCACTTCTAGATTTCTAGAAATTCAAAAGTGGAATCTGTAGCTCTCGATTTGCAGTCCCACTCCTAGTTCAGATCCAAGTATGAAACTGTCAAATTCAAGCTATAGGAGTTCTCCAAGCTTCTCCTACGACTTTGAAAAATTTTAATGACTTTGAAAACTTGATGGAAACTTTTCCAATCTTTCTCTTTGACAAATCTGCAACCTAGACCTATAAATCATATGCAAAGAGAGGGAAAAATTGTTGTGGGGTTAGTGAATAGGGGTTTTCCTTGGTCAAACCATGTGTTGGTAATTAAACACTAGAAATGAAATGAAATATGAAAAGAGAATGATGAATGAACAAAATCAATGCTACAAATCACCAAACCCTTGAAGTAGAATGCTACAAACATGCAAGTAATTGCTCTAATGGATGAAAATGCTTGAAATGCTTAAAATGCTTGATAGAATGATTCAATGATTGGGGATGAAATGAGTAGAAAAAAATTATATTTATACTTGATTATGCAATAATTCTTGAAAATACATCATCACAAGCCAACCTTAGATCTTAGAAAATAAAAACCCACCAAAAATTTGAATTGATTTTGAGTTTTGAGCCAAAGGAGACTCATTCGCCACTTTGGGTGCATGGGTCCCACCTAAGGGGAATCATTCACCCAAAATGGTGAATGGGTACCACCTTAGGTATTTGAAGTGGGTTTTAGGGTTTAAATGTTTTAAATGATGTTTATTGGGTTTATTCTAAAAAATACTCATAAGTTAGGCCTGTAGATGTAAAATGGGGCCAATTAAGGCATAAGAATGCCCAATTATTAATGCAAGCCTAGAAAAGTGTGAAAGCTTGTTACAAAATTTTACAACACTTTGAAATAAGTCTTGGTAAATGATAAAAATAGGTTATTTAGGTGAAATACATTAATAAAACCCTAGAAAAGTGTGAAAGGTGTGTTACAACACTTCACAACACTTAGGTAAGATACTATTTGAATCATTTTAGTTCTCAAGGGCCCAAGACCTAATGTGAATATGTTAACCACATTACAACATTAAAGAAAGGAAAAAATAAGCCAACATCCACAAGAAGGACCCAAATGAGCGTGAAAATGTCCAAAGATCCATTTTTCTATGCTATAATTTTAATGATTTCAAATCTATAATTCAATGTCGGCTTGTGATGTTTGAATTTTGGGAAATTAAGGATACATACCTCTAAATACAAGGCTACATTTTATGTTTCACCTAGACATTTTATGCAAGCATTCATAAAGAAAATATTACGATTATAGGAATTCAAGAATAAAAATATCAGAGATTTATTATAGCATTCAAGATCCATCTATCATGTCAAATTATTCTTGCATCATAGATTTTTTTAGAGCTCACATTGTGATGTAGGTTTCATGATCAAATCAAACATTCAAAGAATCATTTCAAGGAAGATTCAAGTGTCAAGATCCACATCCATTGAATCCATCTCATGCAATTTGTAGACTTCCTAAGAACTCCATTATCAAGGTTTCAATAAAGTTTTTGTTGAGTGGTAACATAGCTTTGCTCATTCTTCATTCCTTCTTTCATGTTTTATTTCAAGTCAAGGTTTGATTACCAAAATAGGGTCTGACAAAGGCCAACCCCTATTCACCCAAAACAAAAAAATTTCTCTATTGTATGTGTGATTGCAGATTTAAGTTGAAGAAGGCTTGAAGACCCTTTTGAAGAGCAATATTTACAAAGTTTTCAACATTGTTGTCTTCTCACAAAAACTAAGATCTTGAAGTCATTTCAGATCTACATCAAAGGCTCCTTAAAGCTACGAAAAAATCCTACACTTGGACCCATTGGCCCATGTGTGAATGAGTCCTAGATTTTCTTCTAAAAAGACACTTTTGGTGATTGGTACACATG
Source organism: Sequoia sempervirens (assembly GCA_007258455.2). Classification (NCBI taxonomy): domain Eukaryota; kingdom Viridiplantae; phylum Streptophyta; class Pinopsida; order Cupressales; family Cupressaceae; genus Sequoia; species Sequoia sempervirens. Next base: position 40,524 of record VDFB02047438.1, read on the forward strand.
TTTCTCCCCTTCACTGATCTACAATTTAATTTCTGGTTCTTTCAGTATTGAGTTTAATATTGTTGTTTCAAGTGTTAGATTGCATTTTGGTGTTGATTTTCTATTCTTAGTTTTTCTCCACAAAGTGTTCTTTGATCTTGACCCTCGTCCTTCAGTCATAAGGAAATTTGAAGATTCCCACTTTGAATTGATTCACCTAAGGGTTTATAATCAATTCATTTTGTGGATCTCATTTCCTAATGAAATAAATGAAGATGGGTTTCATTAACCCCCAAACCTATATTTTTTCTTTTGTTTCACTTTCCACTTCAATTACCTTAAACAATTTTATTTTTAAACACACTCCATTTCTAAAATCATTGCACTTTTCAAAGCTTAAATATTTGAATCTTTGACCTCCTACAAACCCTTATATCAATATTTGAATGTCTTAATCAAAACATGCAAAAAAATGGACTGCTCTACCTTGTAAAACATAATAGAAACAAGAATTATTGGCTTGAATTTGTGATGATTTGCTTCTCCTCTACCCTATTCTTCATGCAACATTTTCAATGCTTTATTGCTAGCTAAATGTAATTGATCAATGTTTTTTGTTGAATAAGCATTGATTCTCGCACACTAGTCTACCTCACAAAAAGATTAAAGATTTATCTTTGTTGGTCAAACTATTCACAAATGCAGTAGGGATGTTGTCCTTAGCAATCTTCAATGAACTTTATGCCTAGATAGAAATCTTTACATTATCACTAGTAACGTCCATTCTTTCAATTATTTTCTTCCAACTCACACAGGTTTTGTTCTTCTTCTTGCACATCCTTGCAATGTAACACCTTTTTACTTCGCAAATTTCAACTCATATACATATGATTTGTATTGCTCTAATGATAATATTAAAATAGTATAAAAAATACATAAAACCAAATCAAACCATTATTTCTCAATAAAAAATAAAATTAATTTGATTAATGATTCATCAGATCATTTAAAATTTTCATTATAAATGGTTATAAGGCATTGCATTCTCATGGATAACCACTCCAAATTCCATTACAAGAATAACTCCTTAAAACTAACAACTAACTATAAACTAATTTATTGTGTGTAAACCTTAATTTCCTAACAAATGTTTGTCAAGCATTTTACCTATCGTTTTAGTGAATACCTATACATGAGGTGATGGAACATTTTTTTTAAATTTTGAAGGTGTTGTATTCAAGTAAAAATGCACATTATCACAATGTATTTTTGTTAGGTCATATGCCTATCTAAAAGCTTGTATTCATGAAGGATATGTATAGTCAAAATGTTGTGATTAAAACAATAAATTTGTGGGTTTAGAAATTTTAGACTCCAATTTCAAAGTATTTCCTCTAACCAATTATGTCATGTACTTAACTGCTTTATGCTCAAAATTTATCTTTAAGAGATCATTTCAAGAATTTTTTGATTAAGAAAATATAGCGAATGATTTTTATTATTAATTTTGAATGTGGAAAAAAATAATATCTAATGTGGATCCCTTTAAATTTGAAAGACATGAAAGGTTGCAGAAATTTATTTATCCTTACTTCTTGTAGTACTTATAAATTATTTCAAAGAAATAAATAATAATGTCCTTTTTTATTTTTCACACAAATTTTCTAAAATAAGAACTCAAAAAACCCATCTTATATCCATTTTTGCTTAACTAAATGTTATCTTCTCTATCAAACTTTGAATTTTAAGGGATATTTGGTAGGGAGATAAAACTATATTTAAACAAAAAATAGTTTTGCTCCATTTTCCCTATTAAAAATTACTTTTAAAAATATTAACAAAATCTATATAAAATTCTCTTCTCATTAATTTATTTTTCTTTTAAAAATGATTTCTTTTTTACTTTAAGGTGTAAATTTGCACTTCTAAAGAAGGATTGTTTTCTATAAAATTTAAATCAGCCAAGAATTAATTTTCCTTCAACATTTAATTATAATATCTAAAATAAACACATTTTAATTTGGCACGCTTCTCACACTTTATGCATATTTTAAACAAAATTGGTACAAATTTTTTACTCTTCCACTTTCAAGGATATATGGTCTCTTCTCCTACCTTCCATTTTTTGGAGATGTTTTTTATTATAAAAGCAAGGGTTAGGGTCCTGATCCCAAACATAGTGCCATAAAAAAATAGGCCAAAAAGCTCAAAAGTTTAACCACAACACATCCACAAAACATGAAGCCACCAGTCCAAACAGACCAACTAAATGTTCAAACACAAGCAAGAAACAACAAAATAATAGTCTAAAGCAAAAAAAAAAACAAAAGGAGAATAAAAATGAGATGGCATGCAGGCCAAATAACTAATTAGGCATGTAGGCCCCATCATAAGAAATTGCAAAAAATTAATCCTTTTTTACTTTTGCAAGCTAAATCGAGTATACGACCCTATAAACTGCGGTCGCGCTGGTAAAATTTTCGCAGTGACCGGCGATGTGGCTGACGCGACACTTAGCCCTAGATACCATGGGATGGGAGACTAGAACTAAGTGACCACCGAGAGCCACAATGGAATTACCCAGCCAAGCCCACGAGCTAGGGCCCCATACTAATCCTTTTTACTATTAATCAAATCCCATTTTTCTATTAATGTTTCTAGCTCCTTGTTCTATGGGTCCTCTACATCTCTAGCATCTTCATCCTCCTACTTATCCTCTTCCTCTAATGGTGCCATCCTTCATTTTATTTTCTTGAATTTTTCTTGGCCATTGAGGGTGCCAAAGATTGCTTTGCCCATAATAATGTAGGCTATTCCAATCAATCTCCTGAAGGTATTGTCCAACCTATTTATTTTATTGTGTAGAGATGTTATCAACTCATTTTATTGTTGTGTTTTATCAACAATCTCCACTTCCTTCGTAGGACTCCCTATTACATTAACATTTCCTTATTCTTCATCTTTTTTCTTATCTTTATCATTCTCTTCCTCTTTCTCTGAATCTTTGAACACCCCCTACTCACTACTATCTTCCTCTTCCTCCTCTTCAGAGTTGGAAATATCCTCTTATAGCTTTTCACCTAAAACCACCTCTAGCTCACTCTTTCTTAGGTCAAAAGACTCTTCCTGAATACGGATGTATACCTCATCTAATGGATCATCTTCCTCCTCCTCAAAGGATAACATTTTTCCTTTTGTGTTATGACTAGCGAATCTAGCAGATATTCTCTCCCCTTTACTGTTGCTTGAGTCATCTAGATTCCCATCATCCCCTTCATCTAGAATGTTAATAGTGACCTTTCTAGTTGTTTTGGTTTCCTGAGAGGGTTGATTTTTTTATTTCGTGCTAGGGGTTTTGATTAGAGCCTTCATAGATTGGGTGGGTCGATAGGAAAGGCTAGCTTCAACAAAAATATTTTTAGAGGCCAAGGGTTTAGCCTTAGGGTTCATCAAATTTTCAGGAGGGGAAAGTTGTTCTTTTTCAACAGGCTATTCAAAAGTTGTTCTTTTTCAACAGCTTGTTCAACATGTTGTTCTTTTCTAGAGATGTTAATGGTGGCATGCCATTTTTCTTTTACAAAGGTAGCATTTACCACCACCCAAATTTTTCTTCCATTTGTTTTTGAAAGAGGAAAAAATGCGTTTTACAAGGACCCAGAACCACAAAGTTTACAAAATAAAGAAAGAGTCAAAAGAGACATCATAGTCAAAAAGGCTGTAAAAATTACAACAATAAACACCCATAGCCAACAAAAAGGCCAGCAAAGGCCACAAAACCAAAAAACCAGATAGAAAGCCATCAACAACTAAATTTGAGTTTTTAAAAGATTAGCAGTCTTGGCTTCTAGCTCATTCATGTCCTAAACTCCCCTTTTTAAGATTTAAACCATCTATGTTGTGGGAGGCGCTTTCCTTTTAAGATTGGCTTGGGTCCTTTTAGAGATGCCTTGGTCCTCATTCTTGCTTTCCTTGTTCTCTTACAAGTCTACGACCAGCGAACCCTGTTGTGTTTTTCCCAGCTTTTCAGACATAGCATTGATAATAATGGCATTGTGCCTAGCCATTTTATGATTTTGTTCGATGACTATTTTCAAATTATTTTTCATTTTAACCATTTCCTCTTCCATAGACTTGTATTTATCCTCAATATCACCTCCTTTCTTACCAATGCTGCTCTTATTCAGTTTCCCTTCTTCGCTGGTGAGGGCGGCCAACTTCAGCTCCGGCTCCTCTAACTTACTGTACAATTCCTTGTTTCTTTGATTGAGCTCATTATTTTCTTGATAGGCCCACTTTAAGGCCTTGAAAATGTCACTAATTCCATTTATAGTAGAGGTCAGAATTTCACCAGTCTGACCCTAGTCTAATATGAGATTAACATCTCCCGGGTTGGGGGAGTAAGGGAATTTGGTACCTTAGAATCTAAAAGAGGCAGGAGGGCAAGGCACAAAATTTCTACTAGTTTTAGAGTTCTCAGCTTTATCTTCTATGGAATTCGTAGAATAGGAAACCAACAAGGTTGGCAGGGGAGCCCTTAAGAACATAATTCTTTAATGGGGCAGAGCAGTCGGGAAGGGCCTAAGGGTTAGCTTGAGTAGGTTGGGGTTTTTTAGATTGGGTTTTCTTACCAAACATCTTAGAGGACAGGTGGGTTTCTACAATTCTCTCCTTGTTTGGCTGAGTCTTTGAACCTCCACTATCGGTATTATAGTCCTCAGACTCTAAAGAGGCCATAGGTTTAGATAAAGCTGACACGATTTGATAGTGTTCAAAAATTAACCAAATTAGACCAGGATGAAGAATGGGGTATCTACTGGGGTTTTTCCTATGGTCCTCAAGGCTATTACTCAATGAACATAACAAGTAGTGTGGAAAAAAAATTCGTACCTTATGGTGGAAGTGGTTAAGAATGGAAAAATGATGCCCATACACTCTAGTAAATCTCCCATCCAGGGTGATATACTCCATGATAACATGCCAATTTTAATTTCTCCTTGTCCTTCTTAGGAAATCTGATGACTGCCTCATTAGAGAACCTTCTGTCGCGATAAAACTTCACACCCTTAGTAGACATTCTAGTAATCTCCCCTATAATCTACTTGTCCAGCTTCACCTTTCTTCCAAAGAGAATAATTTCTCCATTGTTCCAGTTCTTCTCAAAGTAATCTGTAGCCACAGAGTTGGTCCCATGAAGTTTTTCTAGATATGGGACCAAGCCACCTTTTTCAATCTGCTCCCAAACCTTCTCATTCCTAGTGTGCACCTCATAGCTTTTAGGCTCAACTCTTTTCCTGTCCCCCCCCATTTTCAGTTTCTCCTTACTGCAGACTCTACCAGCACCGAGGACCTATTGTAGAATAATGCAGCTATTCCAATGCACCTAGAAAGTGTGCCACTTTTTCTTCCCTTCTAAGTAACATGACACGGCCCCATAAAATATCTTGATTTTTATGTACCTAGCCCCTTTTTCTTTAATCATTAATTGTATTTGGCTCTTTCCCATGCATAACATCATAGTCTAGTAATGCCCTAACTTTAGTTCTTAAGTCCCTACAATTCTACCACATGTTCAAACCTTGCTTCCTAACCCCTTCATTCGCAAAGTAGTCTGACATGTTATTAGCTTCCCTGTAGACATGTGAAACTTTAACTTGTTCAAATTTTTCTAGAATAGAATTTGCTTCATCTATCCAATTCTTTATTGTCCATGAGGGTGGGGT
>VDFB02047439.1:0-15421 GCA_007258455.2 Sequoia sempervirens
GGGCATCAGGGCTGGAAGTTATTGTTGAAACAATGATCAAATATTTGCGTGCAGATGCTTTGGCTGGCAGCTACCGATCAACTTTGGCATTTTCTTTAAAAGACGTGCTTCAAATTTGAACTGTTGTGATCCATTTCTAGGGTTTAAATCTGAATTGGTGGCACCAGGTTCTGAAACTACCAGTCAAAGAAATTCAGAACTTTCAGCTAAAAGCCTTGCTTAGTAATTTTGCATTGAGTCTGGCATTTTCTTCAAGAATTGCTCTAAACTTGAAGAGTTGCGATCTATTTCTTAGTCTTTCAGACTTGTATCCATTTGGTTGAGTTATGGAAACATCTGGAGGCAACACTGAAGGAGGATTTAGGAACAATGGTACGAGAAGATATGGGATGACTTTTTCTGCCGCAAATCTAATTCAGGCACCGTTATCTGCTTTTTTGGAGTATTCAGGGCTTTTGAGAGGTCGATCTCATCACCACGATAGTGAGGCTACTACTGGATTGACAGCTGGAGGTGGTCCCTTCAGGGATAGGGCAGACAATGGCGGAGGTGCTGAGGTGTCTATTAGGATAATTGGAGCAGGGGAGCAAGAGCATGTGAGAGTAGGGGCAGTTGCATCTAATGTTGAAGAAACAGAGACAGTTAATGGTGGTAATAATAATCATATACAGGCTTCTTCAGCACCTTTGCAGAGCACAGCAAATGTTGATCTCAGTGGTGGAGGTAGTGTGGGCTCGTCCTCTTCAGTTACACCGCTGACAATAAATTCTGTGCCTAACAATGCAGAGACAGATGCTAGCGAGAACAATAATAATACAAATGGAAATGGAAGGGATACTGCATATCAGAGATATGATATTCAACAACTTGCTAGATATATTGAGCAGATTTTGCCATTTTCCTTGCTTTTGTTGGTGGTCTTCATTCGACAGCATTTGCAAGGTAAGCTTCTTGCAGCTTACCTGACAAATTTCGGTGTATCTTTGTTCTTGAAAATAGAAGTGAGGATTCTGATATGTTAATGTAGAACAAAGTACTCAATAAGGGAGATGTGACTATTTTATTGAAGCTTGTAACATTTAGAACAACATTCGCATAGAAATAAGGCAGGGGCAGCTATAAAGCACCCAATCAGTATGTTAGTATCAGAGAGGATGATGGTAACACATACTCAGGGGCGTTCAACCCCAAAGCCTGCTTCTTGATGGACAATTCTTATGTATGTATAGTACGTTATAAGTTTTCATTCTCTCACAGCAATTGCCAGTGTGCAATAAACTGACACACATATTACCTTTCTTCTTTATTTTACACGTTTTTTGTCAATGAGGTTTTCATTTATTTTGTAAATATCTATAGCCAATAGGAGATCCTGTAAGATCTATAGGTCAAGAAAACCATTTATATTATTCATGCCTAATTTACCATGTATGCAATCAAATGTCTAAGTTCTCTTAATCAAATTCCTAAGTTCTATACATCTCCAATGTACCTTTTTTCTTAGGAGCCAATCTCATCTCATTGTTTGGAATTTTAACAGCTTATACTCACAGACAGTAAAGCATCATATATTTTTCAACCTTGACTTCCCGTTGATCACATAGAAGATATTTATGGGACTGATATACATTATTCTATCCCTGTTTTGACTGTCAGGCTATTTGAGCTTATAATGAACTGACAAAATACATAGTGAATTTGCAAAGAAAATTTCACATGAAGTTATTGTTGCTATGTGCAGGCAGTTGTTGGACTGATTTCATATGATTCTTTCTACAGATTCTCTACTGCCTTTGTTTTTATAAAACTTATTATGACTATTGGTTCTCTTCACAAAAAAATTCTTCAATTTCCTTTTTTTTGTTCCAGTTCAGCATGTCTTGGAACCATCACTATTTACGATCTTATGAGTTGATTGGGTTATGGTCTTGCAGTAGATTAAGGGGAAGTTTACCATCACCACCTAAGTTTTGTTCTCCAAACAACAGAAACTTTTAACAAGAATTTGACAAAGGATAATATGATAACACAAATCTGCAAACAGATTTTGGAAAACTTCAATAACCGGATAGTGAGGAACCTGAAGAACCAAAGTCCATTGATGAATTAAAAACAAATAATAACAAAGGAAATGAAATGGAGGCATTTGCCGGCTTTTAAATCATGAAAATGTTTTCTATGGTCATTCCTCTTAGTCCGGTTGCCTTTAACTGTGATTTGCCCGAAGAACGTTTCTGAACAAATCTGAAACGGCTATAACATGAACATTACTTAAGCAAGGAATATGGATGAGAGCTGCCATAAGGTATTGTATCGGTATTTGGTTTAGATTCGCTCAAACATGAATAAAGGAGATCTGGCCGTATCATGTAGCCATCTGCAGCCTTATGCCATTCATCATGGGTTGTTGCTTGTTTATGATTGATACTAATGAATCTTCTTCTGAGTATTCATAGGTCATGGGAGTTTGTAGGATGTACATAAACCATAGGCTGTCTTCAGTTCGCCACCATTATGCCGTTTGGGCTTGATTTTGGAGCTGCTTAACAGTGGCATAGTCACTGATTTGCTTTTGCCATTTCAATCAGTGTTATAGGTACCCACAAAGGTGCAGTAAGGAAAACCATCATGTTGCAGTGGTGAGTGGCTTCGAACAAACTAGTTCGGTGGATAGAGTGTTTTGTCCTTTGCGGCATGGTAGAGTTGATTGCGGGGTTTTGAGTATATGGTTATCCTCCCAACCCTGAGTATGTTTGGACGGGAGTTAATAATTCTCCCATCATGATTGTCTTTCTCCAAAATAAAAGTCAGAATATCCCGCCGATATGGAGAGAGATTATAAACATCCATCTTTGATACTGCCAATAAAAATTAGAAGTGAAGAGCTTAGGGTTGACCTTATGATTTGCGCTGTTTTGTTTTACAAAATCTGTCCACCGTGAGATGATCTTTAAAATTTCTGGATTGTCTGAATGCCATGTGTTGGATCTGTTTTTGTTATTTCCTGCCATTGTTGCATCTCGATACACTGTTTTTACTCTGTTTTGAGGAGTTGAGATGCTTCTTTTTATAGGCTCCATTGTTTTTCATTCTTCTCCCACTAGTCCCATTGATTGCGTTTGATTCCTTTTTGACATTGTACATGATTGCTTATTTCTTCTACTGCTGCATGCATACTTATTGCTTGATTACACGAGATGAGTTAAACTGGGTGAGATAATGAGATGGGTTACAGTATAATGTCAATTACAGGTATGAAGTTTGAACAAGTTCATGATGGCATGTTATTACTAGATATTATCTCTTCATTAGATTTTCATGGGGAGACCTTATCTTGTGTCACCACAGTTTATCCTGAGATGTAAAGAACACTATTTCTCAATTCTATCACTTTTAATATTCTTTTGCAGTGTTTCTAACACTTAAGATCTTTCTCTACTGAATACATCAAATACTGGATTTTTGCTTTTTGTTGCATGTTTAAGCATGTTAGGAGATTCAAAATACTTTTGCAGCATAATATATCTAGGGCTAATATTGTAGGTATATGCAAAATGAGTCAGAAGTAATAAGAACAGTTTTGGTTTTGAAAACGAATTTATATTTGAAGAGCTTCTGTTGCTGTCATTTTAATTTGTACAATTTATAAACAAATGAGAACATCTATAATTCTCAGCGAAGATTTTGAGTGGGTTTAAATGTAAGGATGACTTTCGCGAGTCGTACACACTATAACCTTATAGAAAAATTACTATTATTTTACATTCAGATTTTCTGTTGGATGAGGGGAGTAAAGGATCTTTTTATTTCTATCTGAAGGCCTTGAGATGATTTATGTTAGTGGGAGTTACGGTGTGTAGCGCATTAAAATTATGTGTTTGGTTCGCCCAACTTCTATCTGCGAAACGTTTCGTCATCGATACCGGGTTTCGCATTATTAGCCTGGACCCTTTGGTTCATTATCTCAGGCTTCCTTTGTTTGCGTTCGGATGGCTGCCGTAGTAGGTGATCAAGGCCAAATGTTCAAGCGTAAGTGGCTGATGGTGCGAGAGCCGCCAGTTAAGAATATATGGTGCATTTTCAGATGAGCCTAACGATCATAAAATTACGCAATTTTGATTTATATCCATGCAATAGCGGTAATCTGGCATCACGTTCGTCACGCTACGGGCAAAGGAACGAATCTCAGGTAGTACTCGCAACTACCAGATCTGATGCTGACCTCTGTCATTTATTTCCTTTTTCATAAGATTTAATTGTACTATTTGTTGGTATCTTTGGTAGTTGCTGGAATAATTTTTTAATTGTAGTTTTTGAGTACCATTTATTGAAATCTTTGGTAGTTGCTAGAATATTTTTGTAATTACATATTTCAAGTTCTAGTGCATTTATGTTAATAGTAAGGTTGCCAGGAGACTGGTACTTGTACTGGTATGGGAGACTGGTACCAGTATGTTTTTGAAAAAAAAGGATATGGGATACTTGGAGACACCATTTTTTTAATATAATTTAATATTTTATTAATTTGCTAATATTAAGACTGAAAATCAAAATATCATGACATTGAACTTTCAAAACAAGAGTACTGGTATAGTTTAACATTAACTTTAAAGTTTGAACACACAAATGTAAATGAGTTCATACTACATATTGATATTACCTGTTGAAATTCAGAAATGTTGATAGCTTGATTGGCTGATACACATACAAAAACCAAAAACCAAAAATCAGAAATCAGAAATCTATTGTCTACACAACTATGTAATCCATTTCTAGGTCCTCAGCTATGATGCTCTCCAAATATTCATCACTCTTCAAGCTCAGGTTCCTCTGTTGGCAGTAGAACTGGGGGTAAATCAATGAGGCCATATGCTTCAACCACTTCATCACCAAAGCATCAACTTCTCCATTAGGTGAAATTTGGGTCCATCTTGTTGACGGACCCTCCTTGTACCTATGCTCTACACGAGAGAGAAGGTGAAGTGAGCTATGAATGTAAACTAGGTTCTTTGCTTTCTTTGACCCTAATTGGCTCCTCTTTAGTGAATGAATAAAACCATAAATACTCCAATTCCTCTCACAAGATGAAGAGCTGGCTACTCGTGAGAGCAATCTTATTGCAGATGATTGCAATTTAGGGGTTTTACTTCCATGGTTCCACCACTACTCTATAGGGTCTTTCTTTGCATCCATATCATATAAGGCTTCCACGGAAGAAAAATCACCATGCTATCGTGAAAACTTATTCCATTGAGTTCTCATAATTGAAGCATCGTCATCTTGGCCATAAATCTTTTTTATTGCAGCCTAAAATCCCTTCATTACCTCTCTATCCTCATATGGAGCCCTCTTATTGGTCACTTGTATATAGAGAAAGATGTCTCGCATTTGTTATTTTTAACTTGTTCACACATGGAATCTGTTTCTTCATAAATTTCTTCCAAATATGGCTTGTCTGAATTTGCAAAGCCCATCACTTCACATATGGGCTTAATAATGTCCACAACAAATTTAACATCAGCCCAAAAATGGTCATCAAGGACCATATCTCTCACCTCAGCTGAATTATCTAATGTAGATTGTCTCCAAGCTGCCCATGCATCACTAACTATTGTGGAACACAAAGCTCTTTTGACTTTTCAAAGACACTTAAGAAGAATAAAAAATAAGCAAACCATGTATCAGCAGGTTTGAGAAGTTCCATCTTGGTAAATTTTCAATAAATGGCTTGTGTGTGGTGATGGTTGCATATGAACATCTGCATTTTTTTGCCCTTTTCAATGATATCTGAGATCCAGTGGAATTTTCCAATATCTTTGAGTGCATTATTCAATGAATGCACATAACTTGGTGTCCAAAATATATGACTGTACCTTTTTTGCACCAACATGCCTGCTGTGTTACAAATAGGGGCAGCATCTTTGACAACTTGGACTACATGTAATGTCCCCACCTCCTCAATGCCATCACATAGCTGGTTATGAAGGAACTTTGCATTTTTTTCTTGCCTCAAACAATCTATTGCCTTCAAAAAATAAGGTCCTTTTGCTGCATGTTACCATGATATTAAGTAGCGGACGATTTCTAGCATCTGTCCACCCATCCATCACAATATTGCATCCTTTTGTAGACCACACTCTTTTTTTTCATTGGTGTCGTTTGTTGCTCTAATTGAATTTTTCCTTTATCAATTAGAGTAGTGTGAAGCTTTTCATACCTCGGCGGTCCATTATTGATAGCTTGGACCATCTCCCCATAGAAAGGTGAGTGAGCAACGTTAAACGGTATATTCCATTTGCATAAAAGAAGGGTGCAATTGCTGCATTAACTGCTTCTCTAACTTGCACATCAAATAATCTTCCAATGGGGTATGAGTTGCCAATGTGCAATCTCTTGCGAGAAGCCCCTACATCTTCTATTGCCACACCTCTAGAAGACACATCCTCTGATTCTCAATGTTGATTGTAAGCTGCCCTTGTTGATGAAGTGTGAGAGCTCAAATGAGACACTGTCCAACTAGTGCTTTCTTGATCAACTAATAGCTTCATATTGTTCTAACACATTCAAACAAGGTTCGACACCTTTTTTGGGTATGTGAAAAAAATGAGTCCTCACCCTTGAGTAAGTGTCTTGAAATGTTTTAGGACAAAGTTTACATTTGATGGTGGCTGTTCCACCTAACCTCTTTGACTTGAAACACGATAACAATATTTCCACAGTGGCTACAAACCTTGTTTTACTTCACCTAACATTTTCAGAATTTGAACAAATAAAAGAAAAAATATTAAATTAAAAACAAATCAATTGTCTACTTTCTTAGCTTCTATACAAGAAACAAAGAATATGATAATTTAGGCAAGGCCCAATAATGCAGGTAACTATTTGGCTGCAAGAAGGTAAGCAACAAAAATTTTTGGGTCAATTTTAAATTTTAAATCCTTTTCCAACATTCATACAAATATCAAAATCATTTTTAGTGCAAGAACGTTAAATGTTGTAGATAAGCCATGGTAATCAACTCAAGGAAAAAATAGGTATGCAATAGAGTAGCATGGGAATTGTTTGACACAATTCTAGAAAGGAAATACAAGGAATGAGCTGTGACTAGGCATATAGAAGAAATTTGGGTCACAAACATCGAGTCTTCTACATATGACATTCGTTTGAGTTGACTCCCATTCGTTTGAGTTGACTCCCTTCATCTTACTGAACAAGGGAGTAAGTTATTATTTCAGATTTCCTAATTGTATGGCAGGAATAATGATTTTGTCTATTATTGCAATGATTTCAAAGCTAAGATGGCTTCTAATGCTTCAACTTTAGGAATTGGAATGCTTCCTTTACAATCCTTGTAACAACATGAGTCACAACAAGGGATTCTTTTTGTAGATAACATTTGCTCATGTTGTATAGCTTCAGTTTGTTGAATGATGAAAATATGAGTCAATTCAAATTTCAAATCCTTTTCTAGCATTCATATCTAAATAAAGTTTAAACATCCTTTTACCGCTATCATTTGTAGAAAATTGAAACTTTTATATGTTTACCCAACTCTCGTTTTCACTCGCTCCTTGGTTGCATGGAAAAATGTAGTTGATAGACGAAAATAAGTTCACGCGAAAAGCAAACAAGGACGAAAATAATATCATGTGTTGCAATTAGGTTTCTTTTTTCTTTTTCCATTTTTTTGTTTTATGTGCTTGAGATGTTGTGTTTAGAGTTTTTTTGACAAGAGACATAAGGAAATGCGAGTAGAATGTTTTTGGATTTGGGGACATCTTTGTACTCATTTTTGATATGGGAAACGTGTCCTTGGGGTTGGAGATGCATCCCCCTCCAACCTTGGTTGATAGTCTTTATTTTGAGATGGACCTCGAGATATGCTTTCAACTTCGAGATGATAGTGGCAGCCATTCTATTAATTTTTTAGTCCAAAAAGTCTATTGCTAATAAAGCTTTAAGCTCAAGTTTAACAACTTTTGGAATGAGTCCAAAGGCTCTTCACAATTTAAGTTGAAGGTTTATCAACAAAATGATCATTTAAAATATATATCTAAAAATACTAGAAAAATAATATTACAATAAGGGGCCTCCAATGCAAATTTCGACTTGAATTAAATTTTTATGGTATAAAAGAATTTAAATTGTGCTTGATGGGCTTTCCCATGCATTAGGTGGCAAGAGACCTCTCACATTCATAGTGATATAAGACAACTAGATTTACAAGTTATATTTAAATTTTAGCTGAATAAATGCCTCCCATAAGCTTTTGGAGCCAAATAAGATGTTTCTTGTGATTTTTGGTTGAATAGAAACCCCTCATGCACTAAGTATGGTTTGTCTGAGCTTCCCCATGTAAGAGATGGAAGTGGCTTATGTTAGCAACAATTTTGCACTCTTTCCAAAATTGAATAAAATGGTATTTTACTTGGGTTGCCACAGGTTATTGCAATATGTGAAATCCATGAGTATTCAACTCTAAGATCATTCCTTGTGAAATTTATCAAGGTCCTACTTCAAGTCTATTTATAACGTGGTTGACAAATTCATGTTGTAAGAAAGAAATAAATTGATTGGGTCCACAAGATGTGGGTGACTACTTATAATTCTATTTAGACTATCATATTGGTGGTACCTGATTAATATTTCTTTCACTTGAGTTAGACACATTGCAAATTAAGTTGTGTTAGGTTATTTTAGTATAGCCAACCATTTTCAAATATTTATTACTATTGGTGTGTAAATGAATGTCAAAAAGTGTTTGGGTGAGTTGTAATTATGGAATGATTAGAGTTAGTTGAGTGGTTTTGATGGCAATGGATGTAGTTAAAAAAATTGGGCTTGACAAAAAACTGGCAATTCAAGATTTTGATTTGGACTTGGGACTTAGCAAAATCTTGGCATGTTAAAAAATGCACAAATTTGTAAAATGAACTTAAATAGCATAGAAAATACTGAGCTTAGAGATTTCATAAGTAGTTTTTCTATTAGTTTTAGACCAAAATAAAATACAATGCACATCATAGTATCATATATGATATGATGTTGCATGTAGTTCAAAATCTTGGGCTTGACAAAAAACTGGCAATTCAAGATTTTGATTTGGACTTGGGACTTAGCAAAATCTAGGCATATTAAAAAATACTCAAATTTGTAAAATGAACTTAAAGAGCATAGAAAATACTGAACTTAGAGATTTCATAAGTAGTTTTTCTATTAGTCTTAGACCAAAATAAAATACAATGCACTTCATAGTATCATATATGATATGATGTTTGATCAGCTGTTATTATCATGTAATATAACAAATCCATAAAATATTTTACAAATTTCTCCAATGACTAAAGCTTCTTAGTGGTGGTGCCTTTGAATTGGATTGTAAATATTTGCCACTAGGAATGGTATCATGCTCAAGCATATTATGATCATTATCCACCGAAGCCCCTCTTGATGCCTTCACATCCGCTTGTGATTTTGCTTCTACATCTGTTGGCCTTTCTGTTGCTTTCCTCTCTGAAAAATGTGCTCCACATCCTTTGCAATCCATTCAAAATCAATGTCATACAGGCCAATTGAACCACGAGTTTCCTTTCCCTCCAGCTTTTTGACTTAAGACAAAGGTTGTATTGCACAAAATTGAGGTCATTGAGTCACTTTTGGCTTAACATGTTGTGCTTCTTTGTGTGAATGCCTTCAAATGTGCTTGAATTGCTCACACCTAGAAAGGTGGCATAAAAAGATTTGAAGTTTGGTGTTTTTGCGCCACAATCTCCCCCCAACAAATTTGCGAGGACAACACTGATAACTTTGTAACTAAACTTCAATGGCACTTATAAAAATGTTACCATCTAGGAGAAACTTTTGAAGGACTTAGTCTTTTTCACCTGGCTGCTATGTTATTTTCTTTTGAATACATAGAGCTCAAGAAAACAACCTGCTCTCTGCACACTTATAAATCTGCAGCTTGTCAAGAATTATGTCTCTAAGGGCTTTATTAGGTGTCATCCTCTCACTGCCCATAATCTCCTCATTGGCCCTAAAGGAACAGGGGAAGATAAACTTAGCATTCTAGGAATGGAACACTTCTCCACAACTTTAACAACATTCTCCACACCCACTTCCTTGATGACTAGTACCAAACCACATAATTTTGATAGTGATCTGAGATCTAAAAGTGATTGAATCTATTAATAGCGTACTGTTTTCCACCACAAAATATTTTGTGGCTCCTAACAATTAATTAAATTGGTTCATAGATTTGCTTAGATAAGTTCAAATTAAAATCTGATCTTGAAATGTAGTTCTTGTTGCACCCACTTTATAGCCACAATTTAAAGCTCGAAAAGAAACTCACATACTAACAACAAAGTATTTCCAAGTACATTGCACATTCCAAGTAAGGTAAAAGTAAATCATGTATATAACATTAACTATCCATAAGATTTCCAAAAGCAAGTCCAATAATGAATTTCATTACATACATCAAGATGGTATACAATACATCTATTTCAATGTTACATTAATAAGCTTTTATTAATACATCTATTTCAATGTTACATCAATAAGCTTTCATCAATACGACTATTTCAATGTTACATCAATACATTTATGAAGTAAAGTTACATTTAACAAATGGGCTATGTAAGCCATACAAAGTAATACAAAGAGTGCATCCATAGCATAAAGATTCTCTGATCCTCAGCCGCCTTAACACTGCCGGTCTTCTTGCAAGCTAAGGTCAAGAGTGTGGTTAAGGTGCCTTTTCCACCCAACCATGAAGTAAATGACTTCCCTGGGTTTCTTCCTAACTCGAAGAAATCCTCGGCCTTGCACGAGGAGCCTAGCAACCTGGAACAATAAAGCAGGTGGGAACTCTCGATGAATGCTTGATGCCTATATGCATTCCTATAATAGAACAACATATTTCTTGCATGCAGGATGTGGCAGAGACATATATAACATAAAAATTCTAGGCTTTTTATCCATCTATTTCAATGGTACATTAGCTTGGCTAAGCATTAAAACATAAATGGTAGCTTATGAAAAGGCTAAACTACCATCTCTGTGTGCCCACATTCGGCATCCTGTCCCGGAAGTTTCACATGAAAAGTATATATAATACAAAGTTTCTCACAAATTGTATATGATTCATGCATTCTTTCAGAAAAATACATTATATTTCCAAGATCTCTACTTAATTTGCATAAGAAAAATAATTCATAAAAGGTACATTTCATAACTGATTTTACATTTCACCATGAACTCATTATAATTCAATCTACTACACTCCAATGGGTAAAAACAATTATATGCACATATGTACCTTTACTATTTGCTAACAAAGAATCCAATAACTCATTTCTAATTTTAATGGTTTAAACTAAAATTCACAGATTTAGACATAATCAAAGGAAATTCTTTCAAATCAGAAATATATTTACATTTTAAAAGTAAAACATGCTCATTCACGAATATGTATATGTATATATTCAACCATGTATCACTTAAAGGCAGAATGCAACACTCTAAGTTAGATTTTAATATCTATTCATTCCATAAATTCTGTCATGTTCATTCTCAGCTAAATATAAACACACACACACACACACACACACATTTATATATATACATATTCAGAAAACTATCTATATAAAAAAAATAGAAGTATGGTTTCAGGATGTATATCATTTTAACTCAGAATATTATATTGTAGGTTTAGAATTCAAAATAGGGGAGAGGGGTCAGTAGTTGTGCAGGCTAACTTTGTCATCATGTAGCGACTGACTGGAATATTGTAGAACCTTCGTTTTTTTTTTTTTGAAATGTGGATTGGCCTCTTATCTATCTATAACTAAGGTTTGAATGTGTGACTCATCATGCAACTCGCCACATCAACACATCTATTGAGAAGTGCCTAAAATTTGACTTTTTAAGGATTTGACCAAAACTTAATCATGGGATCCCTAGTAGTTGAACAAAAAAATACCATTTGTTGCTTGTAAAATATCATATTTTTTATTTAAAATAAAATTAATATGCAACTAAATGGACCAAATACCTATTGGTAACCATAAATCTTTGATATCTCTAGCTTTTATATTCAACACATATGGACCAATAGTTGAACACAAAAAACTATTTGTTGTTATAAAAACAACACATAATTGTTTAAAATACAACTTATATCAAAAAAATGGACCAATAGTTGAACACTAAAACTTTTTGAAAATCCTTCACATTTACTAGGAAAATACATGGTATTTATTGTGCTCACCTTTTATATTTGTGATAGGACAAACTATTAATATAAAATATTTCAATGCTTGTACATTGCTACCCCAATTGTTGTACACATAAGAACAATATTTTTTCACTATGATAACAATACTTGTTTAAATGAGTGCCTTATTTTATTAAATGAAAATTTTATTTTTTAAATGACACACTTATAGTGGATAGTTATGATATTTTATTTGAGACAAAAAAATACTTATTTCACTTCTTCATGAATGTATTTATGTTTTTTTAATTTTTATATAACATTCAGAGGTTCTCATGTGTTCATGTATGGGTCCACTTTTGATCAACATTTGGTTATTTTTTCATTTACGTTTGGACTAATTATTTACAATATATAGTATAAATATGTGGTAAGATTGGATATTATAATCACAATTGATTGCACGACTATTGGACCCCGCACGACTATTGGCCCCTCTCCCTTATGTGTCTAAATTTTTGGTAAGTGTATATATCTTTATGTATCTGTGTGTTTATATACATATCTCTATGTATCTGTGTGTGTGTATACATACATACATACATACGCATAGCCTCACCGGAAAAGAGCGCATACAATGGCAGAAAGTAATGCATGGAAAGGAAATGCTTTATGCTACAAGGACATGTTGTACCTTGTAAGAACTCTCCCTTAATTTTAAAGTATTAGCAAAATTACATGCTTCTCTAGTTAGTGGGCGTTTACGATTCTTGAAAACTTATCATAGAATCAAGCAAGATTTCTTTTGGGATGGGCTCAAAGGGGGCATTCAAAAATTTGTAGGAGAATGGATGGTATTCTAGCAAAATAAATGAGAGACAATTAAGACTTTGGGTCTTCAACAACCCTTATCTATTGCAAGTTAGAGGTGGAAGGAAGTATCCATGGATTTCATCAAAGGTTTGCCCAAATTTGAAGGGAAAATGTCACCATGTTTGCTATGGATTGTCTCACCAAATATACACATTTTTGTGCTTGTCATTGTTCGAATTGTGAATAAAACAAGACACAAGATCAAACAACGAACAAAAACACCTTCCACGCAAGAGAGCTGCAAACAACAATCTGTTATATCCTCAACTAGAAAAACTTACAGAATGAAATAATACAATGAGGGAGAGTGCTTTATAGGAGCAACCCTAAATGATAAAGGGATTAGATCATGACAAGTATCATCATCCTATGTGATGAGACAAAATTATCTAATAATAGCTCACTTTAGTTAACAAAAAAAAGCACTTCTAGGTTTAGTTTAAGTGCATGAAATGAATTAGACTAATAATCAATTAAAGATTAATTAATTATTAGCTAATGCATGATTACTTTAACACCCCCCTTAAGTAAAAGCTTAGGGAGTAGCTAAAAACCCTAAATAGCAAATGCATAAAAAACAAAGAATGCATGATGGGTCTCGGCAAACGAGGCCCAATGAGGTACCCATGTACAAATAATCTAATCTCTTACATTTGGAGAAAAAGGAGAAAATCTCATGGGAAAAGCTCCTCTCCAAAAGAGAGAAAGGCAAATGAAGGACTAAGAAGTTTTCAAAGCAGTGTCCCAAAAAGAATAGGAACATGAACATCTTTGAAGCATGGAGAAGCCGTAGATAACTATCAAATGATGATTGATATAGTGCTGAAATGAAGAGCCTCCTCTGAAGCATATGATCTTCAAGAACAAGAAGACAAGAATCTCCATGAGTGCTCCCAATGACATTGCTTGAATCAGATGGCAAACAAAGGCAAACATCTGGCAGTCGAAGATACAAATGGCACATGAATCTGCACGAGTGACCCCAATGACACTACTCAACCATGCAAGATGCAAGTCGAAAATATAGGTACCAATAGTCTGAAGAATACTGATCAAGTGAAAATGGAAGGTCGCCTCCAAAAATAGGCATCCAAGAGTGTCCATGTGGTAAATGCTTCATCTCATTGAAATGCATGGGTAACCAACCACTGCATCCGCCTAGTACATAGGAACAAATACTCAATACGTAGCTCACTCCAAAATGAACCAAGGAAGCAGTAACACCAACAGTAGAAACCTTCCCATAATGCGGAAAAGGGAGAGCCAAGACAAGTCCATTGAAACTATGTCACCAATAAGTACATGAAGGAGAACTAGAATCACTAGAATTCGATGCTGTCATGGAAGGGACACTCACTTGACAAAAGTGTGATGGAAAAACAAAGGCACAACCCTCCCATGGCACTTTATAACATAGTGCAAGTATAACAGGCACAACAGGATGCACAAAAATCCCCAAAAAGCATACACTAGTGGCACTTCATCTCAGTGCATCTACAAAAGAGAAATTGCATGCAAAAGATGTCTACAATGCCCAAATAGGACAAAAAGCTTGAAATACATGTAGAACAGCTTAAAACAAGTCATTCCACACAAACAAAAAGTTTCCAGGAGTCAAAATGTCCAAGTAATTCACTAGTATGTGAAAACACAAAAAAATGAATAGAATGTACTTGGAGAAAAATCTAGAAAAAGTGCATGGATAGGTGTGAAGAACTCTGAAAGATCTTTCCAACGTCGTTGGAATTGTGAAAAACAAAGAAATTAGTGAAAAGTTGTGAGCTCAAGAGTGAGAACAACACATTTGATTTCAATAGGCGATAAAATGTATGAGCAGAAAAATATGAGAAACAACTTTTCAATGATATCTTGTTTGCCCAATTTCGATACCTGAGCGAAAAGTTATCACGATTTTCCCAATCTTGTTAAAATTGCAATTTTTTTAGCTCCAATGGGTTGGGCGTTGGTTGCCCATGCGACCCTAGGTGGCAAAATTAAAAGAAAATATATATGTGTGTGTGTGTGTGTGTACGTACATATATGTATATTCGCCAGTTGAGTGGCAAATGAGAGGCCCCGCCTTAGCGGTGTTGAAGCCGCTAGTAGCTAAGCTGTTGCTACTACGTTGTCAACGGTTCGCTTGTTGAGCCGCTTGGTATGGGGGGAATTTTCTATTTTTTGAAAATTCCATACAATGGGTCGTATGGGGGCTATACAGGCCTTGATATAAAAAATATTGCCTCTTGGACTTCCGTCCCCAAAAGTAGGTAAATTTTATATAAAAATTTGTCTATTTGGCCTCTCTTGAGCGCAATAGTGAGGTCCTTT
>VDFB02047440.1:0-17229 GCA_007258455.2 Sequoia sempervirens
AAAACTTTTAAATCATTGTCCTCATACGCCGCTCTATTTATTTTACCTGCCAAATGCATTTATTTAAAAACGTACACTTACTAATTGCATTTTTTGGAAGTTTCTTGCACCTTGACTTTAGAGACTCAGAAAAAATGATGATGGTGAGTGGGCATCAATAAAGATCTTGATTTTCCTATGTAAAGCAGAGGGTTCAAAGTATCTTGTTGGCCTCATCTGACAGTATATCTCCTCAATAGGATATTCCTTTTTTCTTGTCAGATCTTTGTTTTCTTGGAGATAATGGTATAGCAAGGTGAAATAAAATCCAGAAATATCAAACGATACTACAACATTAAATGCTCCTTCAAATTTTAAACTGCAATATTAAATGCAAACTCTGACAAATTGTTTTTTCTTTTTTTAGTAAATGTAAATTCTGAATTAAATGCTACATCTTTCACATGATGTGAATTCAATCTCTATTTGGGGAATACTAAAATCTATTTTTATTTGAGGAATTAAGCTTTGATATTAATGCTAAAAAAATTTAAATGATTCCTTGAAATAGATCTTAGTTCTAAAATTTTAAGTTTGTACTATTTGCAGGGTTTACTTAAAAATCGGTGGCATTGGAATCAAAGAACACAAACAAATTTGAGTTAGAAAGTCAGACATTAAAACTTGAAACTCACAAAGCTTTTTTAAATTATTTAAAGAGCTTCCATCCTATGTCGTAGTTTTCTGTTTTAAATCAACTCACCTCTTTTGGGCTCTTAAAAAGAACATTTCAATTTTTTGCAACAAAGGGGCTTAAAAAGAACTTAATCAAACTCACTATTTTTACAATTTTGGATTAACAAATTGAACAATCAAATCTTCATCTTTCCTTTGGTGCTTAAAACAAATCGAATCATTTCTTTGAAGGATAAAATGAATGTGTGTCTTTATTGTTTTGTAATTATTTACACAAAGTAATATCATCAAAGGATGTATGCGCTTCTCTCGCACCTCACAATGATCTTGAGAATCAAAAGGATTTTGGTGACATTAAGTTGCGTAAATAATTTCCCATACACACTTCGATTTGGGTTTAAAATTGAACATCTTGTGCGAGTGTGAGTAGAGCATCATCACGTATATTCTCTTTCTTTGTTGCCATCAAATATTGATCAGGTTACAGATTTTTTCCTTACTCACTTTTGTTTATCCTAGAGGGATTGCCTTGGGGAAACAGTACTCACCCAAGGGAATGACTCAACCGGTAACACTCTAAAGCCAAGAATATTTCCAACCGGGATATAAATGTGGGTATTGGAGTAAATTCCAATATCACACAATTGATTCTGACAAGATGGATCTGAAAGGGGACTCTTGTTGTATGTGTCAATCTCCATGAATGGAAAGTCTAATAGAACCCTTGTTTTGTAGTGACCAATTGATCCATTGAGCGATTTTATCAAAGTGGTGCATTGGAACTTAGATTCCAAGAAGTTACATGCCATGTCTGATCTTGGTTGAAATATAGAGGTTAAGACTTCATTCTTAACATACCTTTATATTTTATCCTTGGTTGCATGTAAATTCATCTCTTCTACTATGAAGGGCATGAGGCAATCCCAATAAGAAAAATGTACCAATTGAGCTAAGGTGTTATATTGCTTGTGAGTCAGTTTGAAAACACAATGCTTTAATTGAAAACATTGGGAAAACCAACATTCAATGAATCATCAAATTGCAAACTCTTTTGGAGAGGAAAATATCCTTGAACAAATTCACATGTTATTGCTTTCCCTTGAGATTTGTATCCTTAGAGGCTTCTCAACATTTGGATTTCATCTCAATTTGCTTCTACTAAAGTCAACTTTAGGTAACCTTTTCCTTGATTTCCTCGACTTCCGCATAATGCACTTTGTGGGATGAAAGTGGGACGTGGACATTCAATTTGAAAACCCTAATCAAGGTGTGTTTGTGGTAAAAGAATCCATTAAGAAAAGATTGAATCAATTGAACCCCACACACATGTGCTTGGAATCTTTTGGTCATATGGTTTTCATGCAAACATTATTCTTTTGATTTTGAATTACTCTTAGAGGAAAGGCATGTTCTTCACTATCTTGGTCTAGTAAACAAGTCCTTCCTAGATTCGTTTAGGATCAAATCAAACACTTCATTCATTCAAACATTTATCATCCCATCCCACCAAACAACTTTAGGCTGTGAAAACATCATTCTAGACTTGGGTAAATGCGTCGAAATCAAAATCACCTTGTTTAGTTAGAACATGAGATGCATCCTTTCTCATACCTCTAATTAAATCGGAACCCCTTAAACAATTTCATCCCTAAGATAACATCCCAACATCTTAGGGTTTACAAGTTCATTATCGAATCAAACCAAGCAAAATCAAACCCTAAGTCTAGCATTGATCCAAAATCCCTAAGAGTTCAAACACCCATATCATTCACCCCTTTCATCCTTCATCTCATTATTGGTTCTAAACACCTTAGAGGTCACTTGTGTAACAAGGTCAAAACACAAGATGAACATGGACTATAAACTCGATCCATACATCATGAGTAATCCAAATCAATTGAACTTTTCCAAGCCTTACAACTCAGTTGATTATCAACTACTCACATCTATACAAACCATACATGAGATCATTACCTTGACAAATGTCAATGGCACAACAAATAGGTATGACCAAATCAAATATTGGAACACATTTCAGATGGTAGATCTAAATCAAAAACACAAGTTTTCAACCCGAACAAGAGGAAATCAATGCATGAGCCTTCAAACAAACAGTGTCCCTCCAAATCCCTACATTGCCAAAAAGAGAGAGATGCTTACCAAGTACAAGCTTTCAAAACATGAATCTAGAAAACTTTGGGATAAATATGTTTGCAAATCACACAAATGTTGTTCAGAGTCCAAACAAGATGTTAACGACCTCAAGACAAGGTGACACCATGCAAAATCAAAGTTACCTAAATCAATGCAATATGATTCCCAATCACAACAATGTTCAATTTCAACCTATCATGCCAAATTTGAACATTAGCCAAAGTCGAACATTTTCAAAAGCAATTTGTCTATGATCCATTAAAAAAACACAAGTATGCATCCCAACTTTGCTTGACAAAAAACCAAATCCAGCTATATCAAGGGGAATCAAGATCGAAATCAATATCAAATTTGTGAGATCAAATTGCTATGCTTACACCAAAATGGTTAGTCATTCGACCAAAGGGAACATCTCCATCACCATTACCCATATCAACATCATTCATTGGTTTAAGTTCCCCCTTTACCTAGCACCAATCTAACTCCATCCAAATAGAATCCACCTAACACCCATCAAGCCATCATCAAATCCTTGGAATATGCCATCGATATCACACCAATAGATGGCATCTAATCAAATGAAAACATCAATCCTGAGAAATGAAAATATAGTCTCCCAAGGATCTATCACCTCGGTCATTTCGACCATTCCTATCACCTCGATCACTCCAATCACCCCTATCACACCCATCATATCTCAAACCCTCACGATCACTCCAAACATATCTCAATGACTCATCACTATATCCAAAATGATTCCAAATCCACCATCACTACCGCCAAAACCAAACACAGCAAGACAATATAACATTGCGCTAAAAGCTCTCCAAGCCTACCAAAAGGCCATCCAATAATATCTAGCCACACAACAAGCAAGACAAGCTCAACAAGTGCAACAAGCCTCTCAAGCTGCCCAACAAACAAAAGCACAAACACAAAAAATGATAGCTATTGGGGATAACGATGAATATCCAACCATTAGTGATAGCATTGATAATCTCCCCACCACAATTACTGAAAGAAATGATCAAGATCTATCCATCAAAGAGCACATTGAAGATGTTTCTATCTTTTCCAAAGATGAAGTCAACATATGTCAAGAGTCACTTTTCAATCATGATCAAAATCCACCAACCAACAATGATCCAATTCGAGAAATTTCAACATCTTTGGACTCTATCGTTGAAGACATTCACAATATATCCACCACAATTGTTGAAAACAATGATCAAGATCATTCCATTGATGAGCACCTTGAAGATGTTTCCACCCCATCCGATGATCAACTCACCATACATCAAGAGCCACTTTTTAGTGATCTATTTCAAGGAGTGTTAGGATTATTTGATTCTATTGACATAATGCATGATCTGTTGACCTATGATCATGTTGAAAATGTCTCTACATCGCCTTATGAGTTAGAGGACATATCTCAAGAATTCATTCCAAGGCATGATCAAAATCTTTCACCAAGGTCTAGCAATGGTCCTTTCCAAGACATATTGACCTAATGGACTTTTATTAAAGCAGTTTGCATGCCTTCGCGTTCCTTTATCTTCCATGAATAAGCCTTTTTAGAGGAGCGCCTAAATGCAACAGTTGCGGCTTACATTTGTGAAGTAGTGAATTCAATATGGGCATTGGTCAAAAGTTTCAGAATTTCGGTTTACACATGCCAAATGCATTTACTAGAAAGATTTGAAAACTTTTAAATCATTGTCCTCATACGCCGCTCTATTTATTTTACCTGCCAAATGCATTTATTTAAAAACGTACACTTACTAATTGCATTTTTTGGAAGTTTCTTGCACCTTGACTTTAGAGACTCAGAAAAAATGATGATGGTGAGTGGGCATCAATAAAGATCTTGATTTTCCTATGTAAAACAGAGGGTTCAAAGTATCTTGTTGGCCTCATCTGACAGTATATCTCCTCAATAGGATATTCCTTTTTTCTTGTCAGATCTTTGTTTTCTTGGAGATAATGGTATAGCAAGGTGAAAATAAATCGAAATATCAAGGCGATACTACAACATTAAATGCTCTTTAATTTTAAAAATTTGCAATATTAAATGCAAACTCGACAAATTGTTTTTCTTTTTTAGTAAATGCTTAGGTCTGAATTAAATACTACATCTTTCACATGATGTGAATTCAATCTCTGTTGGAATACTAAAATCTATTTTTATTTGAGGAATTAAGTTTTGATTTTAATGCTAAATATTTTAAATAATTCTTTGAAATAAATCTTAGTTCTAAAATTTTAAGTTTGTACTATTTGCGGGGTTTGCTTAAAAAATCGGTGGCATTGGAATCAAAGAACACAAACAAATTTGAGTTAGAAAGTTGGGCTTTAAAACTTGAAACTCGCAAAGCATTTTTAAATGCTTTAAAGAGCTTCCATCTAATAATATTAGTTTTACACGTTTTTAAATGCAACTCACCTCTTTTTGGGCTCTTAAAAAGAACATTTCAATTTTTTGCAACAAAGGGGATTTAAAAGAACTTAATCAAACTCACTATTTTTACAATTTTGGATTAACAAATTGAACAATCAAATCTTCATCTTTCCTTTGGTGCTTAAAACAAATCAAATCATTTCTTTGAAGGATAAAATGAATGTGTGTCTTTATTGTTTTGTAATTATTTATACAAAGTAATATCATCAAAAGACATATGCGCTTCTGTCGCACCTCACAGCAATCTTGAGAATCAAAAGGATTTTGGTGACATTAAGTTGCGTAAATAATTTCCCATACACACTTCGATTTGGGTTTAAAATTGAACATCTTGTGTGAGTGTGAGTAGAGCATCATCACGTATATTCTCTTTCTTTGTTTCCATCAAATATTGATCGGGTTACAGATTTTGTCCTTACTCACTTTTGTTTATCCTAGAGGGCTTGCCTTGGGGAAACAGTACTCACCCAAGGGAACGACTCAATTGGTAACACTCTAAAGCCAAGAGTATTTCCAACTGGGATATAAATGTGGGTATTGGAGTAAATTCCAATATCACACAGTTGATTATGACAAGATGGATCTGAAAGGGGACTCTTGTCATATGGGTCAATCTCCATGAATGGAAAGTCTGAAATAGAACCCTTGTTTTGTAGTGACCAATTGATCCATTGAGTGAGTTTATCAAAGTGGTACATTGGAACTTAGATTCCAAGAAGTTACTTGCCATGTCTGATCTTGGTTGAAATATAGAGGTTAAGACTTCATTCTTAACATACCTTTATATTTTATAATTGGTTGCATGTAAAATCATCTCTTCTACTATGAAGGGCATGAGGCAATCCCAATAAGAAAAATGTACCAATTGAGCTAGAGTGTTATATTGCTTGTGAGTCATTTTGAAAACACAATGCTTTAATCGAAAACATTGGGAAAACCAACATTCAATGAATCATCAAAATTGCAAACTCTTTTGGAGAGGCAAATATCCTTGAACAAATTAACATGTTATTGCTTGCCCTTGGGATTCATATCCTTAGAGGCTTCTCAACATTTGGATTTCATCTCAATTTGCTTCTACTAAAGTCAACTTTAGGTAACCTTTTCCTTGATTTCCTCGACTTCCACATAATGCACTTTGTGGGATGAAAGAGAATTAGGACATTGGACATTCAATTGAAAACCTAATCAAGAGTGTGTTTGTGGTAAAAGGAATCCATTAAGCAAAGATTGAATCAATTGAACCCCACACACATGTGCTTGGCATCTTTTGGTCATATGGTTTTCATGCAAACATTATTCTTATGATTTTGAATTACTCTTAGAGGAAAGGCATATTCTTCACTATCTTGGTCTAGTAAACAAGTCCTTCCTAGATTCATTTACACTTCATTCATTCAAACATTTATCATCCCATCCCACCAAACAACTTTAGAGCTTTGAAAACATCATTCTATACTTGGGTAAATCATCAAAATCAAAATCACCTTGTTTAGTTAGGAGCATGAGAATGCATCCTTTCTCATACCTCTAATTAAATCAGAACCCCTTCAAAAATTTCATCCTAAGATAACATCTAACATCTTAGGGTTTACAAGTTCATTATCCAAATCAAACCAATCAAAACCAAACCCTAAGTCTAGCATTGATCCAAAGTCCCTAAACATTCAACACTCATATCATTTCCCCTTTTCATCCTTCATCTCGTCATTGGTCCTAAGAACCTTAGAGGTCACTTTTACAACAAGGTAAAATCACAAGATGAACATGGAATACAAACTTGATCCATACATCATGAGTAATCCAAATCAATTGAACTTTCCAAGCCTTATAACTCTGATTGATTATCAACACTCACATCTATACAAACCATACATGAGATCATTACCTTCGACAAATGTCAATGGCACAACAAATATGAGTATGCCCAAATCAAATATTGGAACACATTTCCCGATGGTAGATCTAAATCAAAAACCTACAAGTTTGTCAACCGAACAATCAATGCATGATCCTTCAAACAAACAACGTCATCCCTCCAAATCCCTACATGCCAAAAGAGAATGTACCAAGTACAAGTTTTCCAAACATGAATCTAGAAAACTTTGGGATAAATATGTTTGCAAATCACACAAATATTGTTCGGAGTCCAAACCAGATGTTAACGACCTCAAGACAAGGTGACACCATGCAAAAATCAAAGTTACCTAAATCAACGCAATATGATTCCCAATCACAACAATTTTCAATTTCAACCTATCATGCCAAATTTGAACATTAGCCAAAGTCAGAACATTTTCCAAAAGTAATTTGTCTATGATCCCATTCAAAAAACACAAGTATGCATCCCAACTTTGCTTCAACAAAAACCAAATCAGCTATATCAAGGGAATCAAGATCAAAATCAAGATCAAATTGCTATGCTTACCAAAATAGTTGATTCATTACGACAAGAGACATCTCCACCACCATTACCCATATCAACATCATTCATTGGTTTAGGGATTCCCCCTTTACCTAGCACCAATCACTCCATCCAAATAAATCCACCTAACACCCATGAAGCCATCACATCAAATCCTTGGAATATACCATCGACATCGCACCAATAGATGGCATCTAATCAAATGAAAACATCAATCCTGAGAAATGAAAATATAGTCTCCCAAGGATCTATCACCTCGGTCATTTCGACCATTCCTATCACCTCGATCACTCCAATCACCCCTATCATACCCATCATATCTCAAACCCTCACGATCACTCCAAACATATCTCAACGACTCATCACTATATCTAAAATGATTCCAAATCCACCATCACTACCGCCAAAACCAAACACAGCAAGACAATATAACATTGCGCTAAAAGCTTGCCAAGCCTACCAAAAGGCCATCCAACAATATCTAGCCACGCAACAAGCAAGACAAGCTCAACAAGTGCAACAAGCCTCTCAAGCTACCCAACAAACACAAGCACAAACACAAAAAATGATAGCTATTGGGGATAACGATGAACATCCAACCATTGGTGATAGCATTGATAATCTCCCCACCACAATTACTGAAAGCAATAATCAAGATCTATCCATCAAAGAGCACATTGAAGATGTTTCTATCTTTTTCGAAGATGAAGTCAACATATGTCAAGAGTCACTTTTCAATCATGATCAAAATCCACCAACCAACAATGATCCAATTCGAGAAATTTCAACATCATTGGACTCTATCGTTGAAGACATTCACAATATATCCACCACAATTGTTGAAAACAATGATCAAGATCATTCCATTGATGAGCACCTTGAAGATGTTTCCACCCCATCCAATGATCAACTCACCATACATCAAGAGCCACTTTTTAGTGATCTATTTCAAGGAGTCTTAGGATTATTTGATCCTATTGACATAATGCATGATCCGTTGAACTATGATCATGTTGAAAATGTCTCTACATCTCCTTATGAGTTAGAGGACATATCTCAAGAATTCATTCCAAGGAATGATCAAAATCTTTCACCAAGGTCTAGCAATGGTCCTTTCCAAGACATATTGACATCCTTTGACCTCATGGTTATAGATACTGAAGGAACGCTAAACTCAACACTAAAGGATATTCAGCTGCTTCCCATTCCTAATGACGACATCCAAGAACCCTTTATAAGCAATCCATCCTTTGAAATTAACCCATGTCAAGAACTTGATTCAAAGCATGTCAAAAGAAACTTTGAAATCATTCAAGATCAAGAATTTGTATCTTCAAGATACTACAATAATCTAATGGACACTCTCCTATCTATGCAAGATGATCATATCCATGTAGCACATACTCCTCCATTTACCCATGAGATGCTTTCTATGGATGGACATGTAGATGATCTTCATTCAAAATAGGATTCATTTAATCCTGACATTATTACACAAAAAGAGTAGGTTACTAATTCCTACAGTCAAACTAAGTTGTCAACATCAGGATCAAATATATCCCAAATTTAGAATAAGGACATTAGGTATGCAAATATCTAGCATTATCCGCTCAAGGAAATAAGTCTGATAGAATAGGATATTCTAGAGTTAGCAGGACAACAAATTCCAATAATATCATCTATAGTGGTCATTTATCAGAGTATGCTTACTGAACAAGACATCTCAAAACAAGCAGAATCAAGGAATGAAGGTGCTACTACCACCATACTGGGGGCAACTTTGTCTCAAGAAAATGCCAACATAGGGAGCACGAAGAATCCTTATGATGAAACCGATGCTAATACTACAACCAATCATGTCATGAATCTTCATCCACCCATCACCCCATTCATGAATTGGGACCAACACCAAAGGAAAGTGTTAAATCAAAGTACAAAGAATGTTATCAAAACAAAAGAAGCCAAGCATGAAGGACAAATCAAATACAAGTGGATACCAAAAAGTACAAAGAAAGATTATCCCTATCAAACTCCATCAGTTAAAGAAACTATGGGGCAAAATAAAAAAGGGAAAAGTATCCATCAAGGATTTCCACAAAAGAAAAAGCAGGTTTTTCAAGCCATGTACAAAGTGTATCAAGCAGTTGGTCCTAATTCCATGCACACTTCTGCATCCACCCATCATTGCTCATCTTCCCAAGTTTGGAGAGTCAAAGGTTCCAAATTGTCAACCAATCCATCTCTTATCCCTAAACACACTCCATCCACACCTCCACACATGATATCCAATTCCTGCATTGACCATGTATTGGCAATGACCCTTCATCATAAGGATTCAGAGGGCACTCTATCGCGATGTATGCACCAAGACAAAGTCAACTTCGGTATCGACAAAGTAGATCAAGAATCTCAAAAGTTGCATTCAAGTGCACATATCTTAGCAAAGCAACTTCTTCAAGCAGGCCATCGATGGCACATTATGATAGGGGCATCTACATCAGTGACACCTTGTGATTCAACATGAGCTTAAAATCTTTCAGAAAAATACAAAAAAATCAAAAAATATGAAAATCCAAAAAAATCAGAAAAAGGATTGAAAATAGTAAAGAAAAAAATTGTCCTCTAGTGAAAACCGCATGGACAGTGCTTTGGGAAGGTACCATGATGAAAACCTAGAAAATAGGCATCATGAGTAGAATCAAGCATCTCATCCCATCCATAATAAAGCCAAAATTCCATCCATTTATCCATAATAAATCCCTTCATCCATGAACTAGTTATCTAATCCATTTTTATCCATCTGCATCCATCATCCAAGTTATCTTGATCTTGATGAAAGTTTGGGGCACACTTTACACTTGCTTATGTTAAACATCTTGACATGGGTCATTTTCACTGATCCTATCCTATCTAACGTTATCTAAGCTATGCAACTTTATCTGAGCCATTAAGCATTATCCAATGAAGCATTCCCCTATTTAAACACCTTATCTTATCGTAAGATAATCTTTGGAATCCTTTGTGTGCTTACCATATCCATCCATCCATACACCTATCCAGGCATCCATCCTTGACATTCCATACATTGCTGGACACTGGGGGTAGATATGTACATGTTGCTTCAAGAATAAATCATGGTCTATACCCTCCAACTTATGTGGTGATCTGAACATTGGAAAACGTGAAATCAAATTGGTCAAACCACTTGTGAGAAAAAATACAAATCACTAGCCCATGGCATATTTTGGCGAGAACGCATTCTTGAATCCTTATCAATCTTCACCTTTCATTTAACATCAATCCAAACAATCACTATCAGTCGCATCTAGTTTACGCTTCAAATATCATGTCAAATCATTTGAACAAATTTTGTTCCAAATCAAGCTTCATCAATCCTAATCAATCAAATCCAATCAATCCCTCATCATCTTTGGGATATCTTTCCCCAATCCTTGTGTTGCTTAACGCAATCCTTGCATTATTGTGCATCCTCAACAATGTTATATCATCATCAATCCTGATCAATCAATCCTTGCATTGTCGCGTATCCTCAACAATGTTATCATCATCAATCCTGATCAATCAAATCCTTGCATTGTTGTATATCCTCAACAATGTTATTATCATCATTAATCCATCAATCAGATCAATCAACCCTAGCTTAGTTTTCAACAAAATCCCAAATAGAGCACTGATATCATCACACATGTCCATATCCAAATCTTCAAAATCATGCGAAAATCCGAAAACATCAAAAATTCAAAAAATCCAAAAAACATCAAAACATATCAAAATCCAAAAACAAGTCAAAATGTTAGTCAAAAAGTCAAAAAATAGAGTCGTCTTATCGAACTACGTCATCTCTGAGCTTGAACATAGGCAAGGTTGATCTTTGATAATCCCCCGAGACACTTAGGTCAGTCCTTTAGGAGTCAATCATAATAAACTGACATCTCATCATGTATATCATCATTTGTAAATCTGTCAAGTCATCAGTCGAACTACGTGGTCTCTGTGTGTATAACGTAGGCAAGGCTAATCTGTTGATCAGCCCTTGAGGCCCCTAGGATAGGTCTTTAGGGTAGTGTCTTGGTCAAAATCTCAAAAAATCCCAAAAACATTCAAAAATCAAAAATCAAAACATTTGAAAATCTTGAAAAATACCAAAAAATAGCCTCAAAACATTGCAAAACTCCAAAAACATCCAAATATTTGAAAAAATTCATCTGTCTCATCTCACTTGCACCCACAATAAACACCATCCATAATAAACTGATCTTCATCCTAAACCTTTGGTGAAACAGTTAGGAACAAGTCTAACAGGTTAAAAGTAAAACTCAAAAAGGTCAAGTCTCAAGTCTAAGTCAGTAGGTAAGCAAGTTTGTCAATTCTTTATGTTGATAGTCCATGATCCAAACAGTCCCATATCAATCATCTGATAACATCATGTCCTAGGATGAATCCTTCCTACAATGCACATTATTTATCAGAAAGAACACTTTGGATAAATGAAATGACGTGCCATCATCCACTAACATGTCCTAGGATGTATCCTTCCTATAATGGGCATTATCTTTTGGCAATAGTTTCTGTTCTTATCCTTAAAAACACATTCCCTTTTGATTAGTGGTATTGATGAACATCAACTTGTTTGTGTGCTTTATCTTTGTCTTTTGACTTATCTTATTGCGCTCAATCCAAGGACCTCTTGATGATATCCAAATGAAGGATTTAGAGAGATAGGAATGGGGAAACGATCATTATCCTTTTGTCTGCTATGCTTGTTCGACGTTCTTGTAAAATAACTTGGTGAATACTTGCTTTGTTAGATATGCATAGAGGATGTTTTGGACAGCTTGTTGACTATTACATTGATTGGTTATACTTTCTGTGTTTTGGTCTGAGATGTTTGAAACTTCTAAAGTGCATCCTAGCAAGGTTTTTGTATGTCAAGTGTGAACAAGAATACTCGTATCTATTTGTCGAGTCAAAGTCCATCACACTAAGTACCATGCCATCTTGGTCCTTTATACTTTGATGCATCGTACTTATGTGTGTTATCAAACATAAGGTAAGTGACCCTTTTTTAAAATCCCAATCCTTGATAAACAAATCATCCATTTCTCATCATCATTTCACCATCATCATCTCTCATAAAGTTGGCTTGTTGGATCCTCTTGTCATCATCTAGTGTCTTCATTTTCGAACTAACATCATAGCATGAATAATTAATCATCATCACCAATGCATCTATCATGCATCCATCATGCATCCATCTTGCATCCAAAAACCATCAGTATTCTACATATCATCTCACATGCATAATCATCATCATAATATAGATCTGTTAGTCTAAGCATCTCATAAATCATCACATCATCCATTTCATCCATCTCATACATCATATCATCATTTAAGTTGTTTAAGACAATATAGATTTGTTATTATAAGCATCCTAAAATCATCTCATTTGCATCATCATCCATAACAATCCATTTTGAACCTCTTTATCGTGAGATCGACCCTAAAATCGAATCTTTTCACTTGATCTCTTGAGAGGGCAATGTACCAGTATACTTTCCGCTGGGGCATCCAAAAAATCATAATTTTTTTAAATTTTGATCACGGAAAGTTTATTCTTTGAACCAACGCAACAAGTACATTGCTTCAAAGAGGGGCAAAATTAGACATGCAAAATTAGCATTATGCATTCATCAAGTAAACCAGGCTTCACATGCATCGGCTCATTTAATTAATCAAGTTCACCTTCATCCATTCATCAAGTAATCTCATTAATTTCCATGTCCTAAGGTCATTAATTTAAAATTAAATAAACTTTATCATCAACCTTTTAACCAAATAAATCAAGCATTCATTTAATTAAATCCCAAATGCATTTTCCCTCCTTTTCTGAATTAAATAAATTAAATATTTAAGTCATAAAAGTCAAAATCATCCTAATCATCATTAAGCTAATCTAATCCTAATTAGCCTAACCTAACTACCCATCACATTCTCTAGATTTTTCCACTTGCACAAATAAATTAGTTTATTGATTTATTAAACCCAACATTTTCCATCAACATGGCATCTTTGAGGAATATTCCCTCAAGTTTGAATTCAAAAAAAAGTGGGCATGTACATCCAACAAGTCATTTATGAGCTCTTACATGGCTCTTACATGTCCTTTGCACAAAGGTCAAACAAAGCATTAACTCTCAAATTCAAATTTGAAATTTCCCTCCATTGGGCACATTTCCCAAATCTTGCACATCCCTCAACCTGTGACATGATGACAAGTGTCCTCTTTTCATTGGCTTGTTTTTGATCCCACATTGCTCTCTCATAAGCATTCTTTCAACTTAAGAATCTTTAAATAGAGACCATCTCCATTGATCAAATCCTCCACAAAATCATCCACAAATCCTATGCAAAGTCATTCTCTTCATTGGAGAACTGATTTTTTCCATTGCATCATAGTATCTTCATATCAATTTCATCATTGAGCTTAGCAAAGGGTTGGGAAAGGGCTATTTTCCACAATAGCACCAATCCACTATGAGATAAACATACTTCATGTTTTTCATATGCTTATTTAGCTTACTTTTTGTCATTTGTTTGCATTTGGGAAGAATTGATATATTATTTCATAGGGATGTTATTTGCTTTGTTTTAAACTAACCATGCTAATGTGTGTTGTTTGTTTTGAGAAAATGCAGATTTCACCATCATCCAGTTTCAAGATTTAAGCAAAATGATAACTATCTAGAATGCGTAAAATAGATTGTTTCAGAAATGTGATTCTCAAATTTGACAGTAGAATCAAAAAGCATAGATAGCGACAAAAAGGCTCCCAAAAATATGGCAGGACACCTGTACAAGGACAAATTTTCCCAAGGGCGAATGGGCCCTTGTTGATGGTTCTAAAAAATGGAAGATTCTAAGTCTGAGTTACTATTAGTGTTTTTTGTTTTAGGATGCAAACTGTGATTTCTATGACGGAATTTTCTAGTTTTAGGTGTCTTAATGAATGTTTGAATAGTGAAAAATAGTGAACAAAGTGAAAAATTTTAAAATGCCATTTTAAATTGAATTTGAATCTAAATGATTGATAGATACTCTTGATGCAACTATACTATAATATGTATTTAAAATTAATGCAATTTTTTTAACATTTTATGAGTTTAAGTGATGCAAACATGCAAAAATCAACCCTAAATGCAAAGAACACTAATAAAAACCTAGATCTAGGGTTTTTAATGTCTCCAAACTAGAATTTAAGATGTACAAGGTCAGGTTCACCAAAATGAAACATAGGGAAAAGGGGCAATGATGAATAGGAGACTTAAGAATGAGGGACCTATTGAAAAAAGAAAAATTGGGTGTCCACCTAATCATAAATCCTCCTTTTCCATGTTCATTAAGAAGAGGGATAGTGCCACAACTAAATATAATTCACTTGCAACCCTCCAGGCGAGTCAACCCTAGGTTTGGACACTATGTTTCCTTAACTTCCTTATGACATAAATTATTGAACAACTTAGTTTTGGGAGAATAATAAAAGTGCATTAGCAATCAAACTTATGAGATCTATCACTTGAAATAAGAAGTATTATGATAAAGATGACACAAAGAAGCATTAACACGCAAATATGAGAAGGTTAAGATGAAATTTACTAAACTCCAAAAGTGGTTTTCAGGCTCTACATCAGGACAGGTTTTCCCAAGCGTGAATGGGTCCTTCCATCCATTTCTAGAAAATCAAAAGTTGATATTGTAGCCCTTTTTCTGCACTCTACTCCTTTACCTACAAATTTTTAATCTCGACTCCATATTTGTAACAAGACTTAAAAATTTTGGTTTTTTTATATGGGGGTTTTCCTTGGTCAAAACTCAAATTTGGTAATTAAACCTCGATGAAAGATGAAAATATGAAAAATAACAGTGTGTGCAAGCCCTAACCTTAAGTGCATATAAGGTGTTAAGTTATAAAATGTAAAGAAACCTTAGTCAAGTGTGTTAGAATTGTACCGTAGAAAAAAAGGACCCTTTGCTTGACATGGGATTAATTCATGATAAAATTGACTTAATAGGGCCTTGATTCAAGTGTTTTGAGGCATTTTATGCATCCACACTAGGTCTTGGGCCCTTGCAAATCGAATAGCATGCTTTTAGCAATGTCTTGTAAAGGTGCTATAAAATGTTGTAAGATACTTTCACACTTTTCTAGACTTAATGGACTCATGTCTCCCTAATTAAAAATTATAAAAATGTGTTTAATGAAATTATTATATCAATCTAGAAGATTCTTAATGTAAACTTAATGATAAACTATTGTTATAATGTGTCTTGCACATTCACATTGGTTCTTGTCCTTTCCTAGGCTATGTGGACCACATTTTAGTGTTGTAAAGTGTATTAAATCACACTTTCACATTGATTTATGTGTCCAAATCCCTATTTAGAATTTACATCATCACTAATAGGTTCTAATTAACCCATATTGTGCATCTCGAGCCTTTAATTGATCAAACACCCGACAAGTTGGCAATTTAAACCTTATTTCCTGAATCCTTGGCTTCTTAGGTGTCAGAATGGCCCATGTGGGACCCATTCACCATGCATGGTGAATGAGTCCCATTCAAGTGGGACCCATTCACCATGTGTGGAGAATAAGTCCTATCTGGCCCCCATTTTGACCTTTGAGCGGGAAAAAGTGAAATTTAAAGTTTTTTTTCACTACATGTCGGCCTGTGATGAGGTATTATCAGGTACTAAGGCACAATTGTCTATAAATAAGTGTTTTTATCTTCATTTTACATCTAAAAACTCAATTAATATCCATTCTTCATTATTCATCCATCAATCTTTCACTCCAAATCAAGCAAATCAAGGTCTCTTCATTGTAGGTCTTCAAGTTGGATTTCTAAAGCATTCAAGAGCCTAATCTTCATGTAATGTTGTAGACCTACAAGATAAAATCATCATGATAAGGTAATAACTTCCATTTTTCATGCTTCATTCCTTTATTTCATCTTTTTGGTTTAATTACCTAATCAGGGTTTGACTAAGGCAAACCCCCAAGCCTTAACAATCAACAATTTATCTTTCTTGTCTTGTTTATTTAAGGATTTAGGTCTTTTGGAAGCATAGAAAATGGTGAAGATCAAGTTGTAAATTCATTCAAGTCATTTCTTCATCATTCAAGTCAAATCATCAACAAAAAGTCACTTTTAGACCTAGATCTGATAATTTCATAAGTGAAGACTTATGGGAGACAGAAGTGCAAATCTAACTCCACAAAATATTCCTTTAATTTTCCAGATTTCTATAGGTGGACTGATTCATGACCCATGGTGAATGAGTCCCATCTATAGGCCTAAAAAGTGGTTTTCTTAGATTTCAACTCCCGACAGTCAGAAATAGGTTTTCGAAAGTTTTTACCAAAAGCAGGACTAATTCACCATGCATGCCAAATGATTCACATTAGCCATTAACAGAGGTTATTGAGACATTC